>JAKGRZ010000041.1:0-161435 GCA_022537955.1 Schmidtea mediterranea | reverse complement strand
AATTAATGCAAGCGATCCAAAAACAGCCAGAAGGGGGATGAATGCGACAATCACTACAATACTCATATGGATGATGTGCATAAAAGGAGTAGAACCGTTTGTAGTATATGATTGTGATAATATTAATTAGATTTGGTGATAAATACTCATTAAAAGAAACGGAAGGTTGTAAAGCAGTAAATCCCCGGTAAAATTACAGCACCAACGGCAACAGCAGTTAATCGTATAATGTTATCCAAGAATAGATCTCATTAAAAACGGAAAATCAAGGAATGCTCAGTAACGCGAAAATTGTAGCATTTCATTGCGGACATCATTCGCATTCAACAATTATAAAAGCTGGAACGGAAACAACAGTGGTTTCAGTAACGCGGAGCGAATGTGAAGAAGGATTCTCGATAGGACGCATCTCGATAGCCGGACGAGTGAATGTAGCAGCCGAGGAAGGAAAAATAAAAACTACCCGAGTATACGCCTGCGGAAGAATAACGGCTGGAGACGGGAAACGTGTCAAGGAGGAGAGTAACACCTTATTAAATAATTGGTCAAGGAGGAGTAGTAGTGATTGAAAAGTTATCAAGTAAAGTTGGAGAAATATCAAGGATACTTTGATCCAGACACGGAAGCAATGAAAAAATACCCTCAACGCCTGGCAACAGATAGATGATGCCAATACGGGAAATGTCAAACCGATCGTATATCACCTGACACCAGAACTTGTAGACTCACCTTATGAAAAGCGCAATATTATGATGAAGTGCAAGGACGAGGCACAGTGAAACAGAAACTAACACGCAAAAAAGCGCATTAGATGAATTACGGAGAACCGGAAGAATCGGAAAACCAACGATAACCACAACATATCGGATCAGAGGTCACGCCAACGGTAGTATATCAACTGATACTACTATCGGAATGAGAATTCCATAAAAGGACGAATGACTGACAAATGCGACGAGAGTATCAGTACGAATTACAAAGGAATATTCCTATCGCGAACAGCAATACCGAACGCAATAAGCACAAAATAGACCCTCCAAGGATGTAAAACTATATCTATACATAAATAACAAGATGGATTTCTTATATCATAAAAGACTGGCATCAACAGAAAAAATATATTTACGTTGGGTTAAAATGATTGTATCTTGAACAGAGAAATATTAAAAACAAGTTAGCAATGGCAATCACGAATCCGGATAACGCAATTCCACTACTCACCAACTCCAAGAAGGATATTTTTGGGAGTATCGTTGACACAGTTATGTATAGTACAATATGTGAGAAAAACAATTGCAAAACTGCCAAGAGAATTCAACCATTCCAAGAGATGAAATGCATAAACGAATTAGAATAATGCATAAAGGAAAAATCAGATTCGCTCACCAGTAACAAGGATGATAAATCCAGAGAAATTTGTACCTAATATGTTCAGGTTGTAGGTAATTGTATATGGACCAATTATTCGAAATAAGAGATGGAAGTTGGTTACAGTTCCCAAAACTCCGAGTAATTGTAGCACCACCAAAAAATATTTGACTGACAGAATTGGCCAGTGAAGCAGAATTCAACCAGTAGATATATCACAGAGCGGGGATTACCAAACAAAAGATTGGAACGAGCCAGAGAAATTTAACTATTCCCAGAACAAAGAACAAGCAATAACTATCTTAATAAATTGTGACAATAACGGGAAGGTAAGACAACTATGGAGAAAGAAACCTAACTACGAATTGTTATATCACCGGACCATTTTCCAATCATGCAACAGCAAATATGATGAAAGCCATGTGGGGAAGATTCCCAATCTTCGGACAAATGATGGCAGGAATTTAGGAAATAATACCTATCATTCCAAATCGTAAGAGTGATCTTTAACACAAATGTTAGCATGTTTCGATATTTACAAAAGAGAAAGAAAAATCAAACTGGAAAAATGGCAATTGGATTCTTAACCCGGGGTGTTTTAGCAAAAACAATGTGTTTAACATGGACACTCAAAAGATATCCACAAGATAAATAGATTGGTAGGAATTGCTAACTAAAATGAACGGTACCGATTGAAGAAGTTGGAACGAAAATTCCAAAAGCAATATGAGATTAGAAGCCGAGAAAACCGAAGAATGAAGCCACAGAAAACCGAGCAACCTGGAAACGAATGGATGAACTTCAAAGATGATGGCAGAAGATAACAGTGACCAATGATGAAATCAAGGTACGAACGACGAGATGCTAAACTCAAGAGCAACTCAAACAATGGAAAACGGAAGACAAGACATAGTGGACATATAATCATACCAACCAACCCAGTATATTGAAATTTTAAAAGAAAACAAACGAAACCAGTAGAGAGAAATACGCCGGTAGAAAGACCATGTACCGATACCAAGACCGACAAACATTACGAAACATTTACCAGTACCATAACAAACCAAATTGGGGCAGACTTAGTACCAAGAACCAGCCCAAAGATCAAGAAGTGTGGATCGAGATCCAGAAACTCGCAACTATAGCTATGTTGCAAACAAAAATTAGCTGGACCAACATTAAACGGTACCCATAGAGATAATGGAGTAGAGATAAAAGCAAATGATCGATACCCGAGCAAACAGTCTCAGCAATAAAAATGGATAAAATACCCGGAAATTGTGGCCATGTATAGAAGAAGCTAACACTGGATGTGAATAACATTGTGCCAGCAAGGAATCAGTAGCAGTTATCGGAAAAATCTGGTCCAATAATCGAATTATAAAATGTAAAAATCAATACTTACTTAAGCAGTCATCAGGAGATTGAGCGCAGATTGTATAATGGAAACAGACCTCATTTGCCAGAAAATTATTAAAAGAAATAATAATAGATCTAGGATCAATGGAGTTGAGAGATAAAACCGGACGAATCATGTATGCTGAAATCAGAAGTGAGATGCTCAGAGAAAATATAATGCCAGGGCGCACACAAATGATTTGTTACGTGAAAGTGAACGAGGAAGAGAGAGATGGTGAAGATGAATTTTGAAACGCTAACCACAAATTTAAAAGAAAGAACTGAACATTTAGCCAGAGAGATATGTACGTAAACGATAACAAGTGGAAATTCCAATTAACATTACAAATTTTTGATGAGGAGAAAAAGTCATGTAACGAAAACGAAAGATTGGGGAAACTATACACCTGATGATGGACATGTGAACCCCAGCAACGAAAAGACTTGAAGGAATCGAAGAAGAAATTATGGACAACGACAGCAGCTACAAACGAAACCGAAGAAAGAGCATTACATAAACTGCTAATTGGAATTTAAAGATATCTTTGCAGCATCTGAACCGTAGACCTCGGTAAAGCGAGTGACGCAACATACATACATTTAGCAGATGATACCCCAATAACAACGGCCATATCGGTTGGCATCATCAGCTCAAAAATCATGGCAGAAAAAGAAGTTCAGAAAGATGTTAGACGCAGGAAGTATCGAACCATAGGTGCTCGCCATGGCATTCCAGTAGTCATAGTAAAGGAAAAAAGATGGAACACATGACGTTCTTGTATAGATTATCGACGACTCAACGCTAGTAAACATAAACGAGATACATACCCGTATACCAGATAATAAACGAGATGTTACAGAACATTACACGTGAAGCATGCTTATTTTACATCGCTGGATTTAAAAGAAGTGGTATTGGCAAATTAAAGCGGTCAAAGAAAGAGGACAGAGAGAAAAGCTGCCTTTACAACGGAAAAGATACTATAATTTCAATTCAAGAAAGATGCGTCGACTAACCATCGCACCCCTTCATTCCAGAGATGTAATGAACTTTGTAACTCATGGCATCAAACAGTGTATGGGATATATTTGATGATTTATTGATTTATTCTAGTAGCCTTCGACAACACTAAAAGACATTCGTAATGTATCGGTCGATTAAGACATGATGGAAATTGAAAATTAAAACCCTCCAAATGACGATTGGGCAATAGGAAAAAGTTACCTTCTCTTTAGGACGATAGTTGTGTCAGCAAAGAGCAAAGAACAGACCCAAGAAATATTGAAAAGATTAAAGATTGCCCAGTACAAAAAAACAGTCACGCAAGTGCAAGAAATCTTAGGCCTATTGCGGATACAGTCGAAAGTTCAATCAAGATTATCAACCATTGGCGAAACCAATACAAGAAGTAACCAAAAAATGAAGCCCGTTTATATGGGAAAAAGGAACAACAAAACAGCCTTGAAACACTCAGAGATAAACTAGATATAAGCATCCAATACTCGTACACCCAGATTTTAAGAACCGTTTTTGTTAGCAACAAACGCAAAGCGATAGCATCTGGAGCAGTCCTTAGGACAATGGGAACGATGAGAAAAGGGAACGAGTTTATTGATATTACAGTCGAAACATTTCAAGTAAACATGTAAAAGAACTGACTCTGTGACTGAAAGAGAGAGCATTGCAATAATTCAAGCTATTAAACATTCAAATATTTATTTATGGGGTCATGAGATAATATATCCCTACATGATATCAACCATTAGTATGGTTGGGACAAACACAAAGAAGCCTCTAAGTAGAACTAATGAGATGGGCAATGCAGCTGCAAGAATATCACCGTAATATAAAAATTCAAATCAAAAGGAAAGGCCAACGCTAATGCAAGATTGTACTGTAAGATTTGTATTCGAGAACTAATGGATCAGGAGTTAAAGACGAATATGCATGATCATGCAAGAAGATATCGACTTCACAAAATTGAGCAATGAGCAGAAGGAAGACGAAGAGTTAAAAACAATAATCGAATTCATGGAAACTAACGATATGAAAATCTTCGACAACAACAGTAAACTAAGAGAGCATATGGAAAAACACAGGCATCGATATACCATAGAAAAGGGATGGTTAATATTAATGGATGGCGAGAAACGACTCATGTGTTTACCAGAGAGTAGACGAAAAGAAGTACTAATGCAATATCACGATGGAAAGCTTGGAGGACACATGTCAGCAAAAAAGACGGAAGCAAGACTGCGCCAAAAATATTATTGGCCAAATATCGGAGAAGACGTAAAAGGATGGATAAAAAATTGTTTAATATGCGCAACCAGAAAAAGCACAGGAAGCAAACTGAAGGCACCGTTAAAGCCAATGCCAATTCCACCAGAACCTATGACGATGATCGCAATGGATGTAGTAGGACCATTACCAGAAACCAACGATGGAAATATTTACATATTGGTAGTGACAGATTATTTATCAAAATTTCCGGAAGCATTCGCGATACCAGATCAAAAAGCTAGAACAATAGCGAGAATCCTAGTAGAGGAAATATGCTGTAGATACGGAACACCCAAACAGATCCTGACTGATCAAGGAACCAACTTTATGAGCGAAATCATAGAGGAAGTAACAAATTACTTCAGAATAGCGAAATTGAGAACATCGCCATACCATCCGCAAACAAACGGACAAACTGAACGATTTAACGGCATATTAATCGAAATGATGTCAAATTATGTCAGCAGACACCAAAAAGATTGGGATAGATATATAAATCTATGCCTTATGGCTTATAGAATGTCAATACATTCAGCAACAAAAATGAGTCCATTCAAATTAATGTACGGCAGAGAATGCAACATGCCGATAGACTTAGAATACCAACCGCCGATATCACAGTATACATGGAAATTGATGATTATGTAACAGGGTTCAAAGAGCGAATGCAAGAGATCTGGAAAACAGCAGGTATGAATATTAGATTTAATTAAGAAAGCTATAAAGAATTACATGATAAAAAGCGAAACGTACGTGAGCATAACTTTCAGGTTGGAGACTGGGTAATAATCGCGACTCCAGAAATTATCCCAGGAGTAGCCAGAAAACTACAGAGAAGTGGTAAAGGGCCATATGAGATAATGTATGTAAACGAGAACAATGCTCGAGTTAAATTGGTCAACAACCCACTCACTAGGCCTATTTACGTAAACGTGAGTAGATGTAAAGCGATACCTAGAACAGTAACAAAGGAACCAGAGAATCGAGGTATGCAAACTAGATCACAAACTCAACAACTGAGTATAAACGGACTAACGATGAGTCGAAAAATAGAAGCGACGTCAAATAAAACTGCGGAAGAACCTAAACCAGATGAACCAAAAAGAATCATAAACGCGACCCAAGATAATGTAGACAAGATGGATGCCATAGCGAAAGCCATCAGAGAAATAATGCCAGAATGGATCGAAGGAAAAGAATGGATGAGGATAGTAAACAAAGCGGGAAAAATCGCAATGGATTACGCTAAAGGAGCTAGAAGTCCACCAGAAATGGACCGCATCAAAGAAAGTATACCAATGATCTTCACTATGGCAGATGTAGAAGGGAATATACCTCTACATATTGCAGTACAACACAGAAACACCCAAAGAATAAAAGATATAATTCAACTCATGCAGAAATGCGGACACACCTCAAATATACCAATCGAAGAGGGACAAACACCACTATTGCTCGCAGTTGCAGCAGATGCTTCTACAACAGTTCTGAGAGAACTACTAAAGACAGGATCATCGTTTAAAGAAAAAGACAATGGAGAAAATAATGTACTACATTATGCGCTGAAATCCAGACAGGCAAACGCAATAAAATTTATAACCAGTAATGCGACAATAAGAGAAAGAGAAATGATGGGCAAAACGATTCAAACATTATGGGAAGCTATCGACGCCAAACAAGACGAAGCAGCAGCCAATCTGATGAAATGGACCTATGAAGGCTCATCACTCAAAGTATTCAATTTAAACTATATGGTAAGAAACAGAAACGTACTATTAAAAGAAACAATATATGCTCACTATCCATTTCCAAAGACAATAAAAGCAATGTTGAAATGGGAAGGACTGAAATTCACCAACCATCCAAAAGAAGCAATACGAATCGGAGATCGAAAGGAACAGTTATTGATGATAATACACAGATGGCATCGAAAGCAAATAAGATTTCAAGCGAGCAAACAAGAGATAAAAGAGATGGACGATATAAAAGCAAGAATAATAAAAGTATACGAGGAAATAATTGAAATAATAAATGTCGAGGACGACATTTCAAAGGGAAACCCCGGATGGAAATAATAATGAAGGAGATGGTGACAACAGCAAAAACCAAGATGATCGAAATACTAGAGACGAAAACAAATCCGGACAACAAGAGGAAAAGGAATCACCTAACGAGGAACGTCAAGAACCGAACAACAACCACAACGAAAGAAAACAAAACCAAGGGATGCTGTTACAGAATAAAAAGATATTACAACAAAGAAAAAATCAAAACCGACCGACCCTGCTACAAAAAATAATGATATTAATTACGTCCATCAAGTTAACGGAAGCCGACGAAAACATCACGAAGGAAATAAAATCGTTCAGAATACGAACAATAAACGTCAAAGGAATTTCAAGTGAAGGAATATGCTTACAACTGACAATGAATACAAGCATAAGTTGTCAATTCGACTCAATAGGAAAACCAGGAAAGATGGAAATACGATCCGAAAACTCATCATCATGTCAAACCACCAAAGACGTATGTAGAGATGCTACAAAAGATAGAAACGTAAAAATCCAAGTAGAGCCAGGGATAGGCAAATTGCGAATATTAAACAAAGGAATAGAAACAATTGAACAAGTGTGTATACAAAATAAAATTATCGATTGTTGGAAAATGAACATGAAAGCAGGAAAGAAATGTGAATGGGATTGTCTAGAGGGCAATGCAGAATATATAATAGTGCCAATAACGACATAATAATAACCTGCACATTAGCCAAAACTCTGGGATTGAAATTCACAACACCAAAAGAAGAGCCTTATCAACGTCGAGCACGAGAAAATAAAGAAATAATAATAAAAGTGGAATCAAACCCAAAGAGTGGAGAAGAGATAATAGTTGAAAAGATGGGCAAAGAACCCATCACAAAAGTTTGTATATTCGAAACTAAAAAGAACGGAACGATGAACGAAAGAATCAAATGCCAGTCAAATGAAGATATCAAAAATCAAAAATACCGCATCCCAACTAAAAGAAAACGCGGAAAGTATATAGTACACGTTCAGAAAGGAAGAGATGATTACTGGAAATCAATAACAAGAAAGTTACTAGAAGCAACTTCGACAAAATATCCGGAAAAAGAAACAAAAGAGGAACCGTACCAACGCCAGATCAGAGAAAGTAAAGCAGTAATAATAAACATAGAATCGAATGCGGCAAAGGAAGAAGAAATAGTAATCGAAAACACAGGTGAAAAACCTATCACAAAAATCTGTGTATACGAACCCAAAGGAAACGAAACAGTAAACAAAAGAATCCAATGTGAAACAAGCAAAACTATAAAGAATCAAAAGTATCGCATCCCAACGAAAAGAAAACTCGGAAAATATGTAATAAATATCCAAAAGAGAACTCATGAACATTGGAGAACGATAACAAGGAAACCACCCAAGTCAAATGCGACAGATCAATATATAACAAAACAATATGAGAGGAAAAACGAGACATGGCAAAAAATAATGCTCATGGATGACAGCCACCTTTCAATTCACGAAGCATTTCAACTTCAGAAAGCACTTAAAAATGTACAACCAAGAGAAGGAATAATGGAAACAACCAGTACAAGAGAAAACACAACCATGCAGCCTAAGGAAACGAGTTATATGATAAAAATGATTTGGATAACAACAGCAATAGTAAGCAGCGTAGTAATGCTGATAGTAATTCAACTGGTGAGAACTACCAAATGCAGAAAGAAGCCAACGAAGAAAAGATTATGGCCAGCAGTAGAAAAATTCAATTACGATAACGAATTAGGACAATACGATGCAGAAAAAAACGAAGAATATGAAATCATAGGAAATTCCAGCACAAGCGGACTCTGGTTAAAAGAACCGCCCATTATCGAAGCACAACAATGGTCAAATGAATTTGATGTATACCAGATAACGAATGAGAAATACGGGGATATACGGACACTGCGTATAGAGTCCCCGGAGACGATGGTGTAAAACAAAGAAGAGACGTTGTATATAGTGTAAAATATTATGTAGTATAATAGTAGTAATAGTATGTATATTTTTATATAAATATTGTACAAAATGCGTCAGAGACAATAAGCAAACCGAGAGAATGCCGATGAATTAATGATGTATTATAATCAACAGATGGATCCGAATAACGTTAATCAACAAAACCAAGTTAGAATACCACCATTCACAGAAGCGATACAGCAACCAGCAGCTGCCAATGTACCTATAGAGATTGTAGAATTAAATCAAGGAATATACCAAGATCAAGGAATCGAGGCAACATGGAGACGACAGTGCGAATTAATGACATTAATAACAAACAATGCACAAACTCAATGGACAAATACTCATCTAGTATTAACGGAAAGTGTGAACAGAGGTCTACAACAAGCCATAAGACTAGAAGAGCAACAGAGAACAATACTACAATTGCAGAGAATAAACGAACAATTAGCAGATCAAATTAGATGGCAAGCTGATGAAATTAGAAGATTACGTAACAGCCAACAACACGTAGATCCAGCAAGTTGGGTGGAATGGATAGCATCGATGCCAGAATTCAC
The DNA here is from genome assembly GCA_022537955.1 of Schmidtea mediterranea. Taxonomy (NCBI): domain Eukaryota; kingdom Metazoa; phylum Platyhelminthes; order Tricladida; family Dugesiidae; genus Schmidtea; species Schmidtea mediterranea. The sequence goes on along the minus strand of JAKGRZ010000041.1, from coordinate 151,800 downwards.
CCCGGAACCGGATTCAACAGTAGAGTAAAAATAAAGCGTACCGTGTAAATATGTAAAAATAAAACGACAGAAGTAAAGCAACGTCAAGTAATTGAAAAATTTTGTAGATATGCAGACAATCATCGAGAGAATAAGAGGAAGCGAGAATCCATCCGAAGCGACGAAACGAATAATGAAAGATAAAATTAGAGTGGTGAACGATATAAAAGAAAGATTAAAATGTTGCCAATGTAAAGAATTACTGATTGGAGCGAGACAGACGAAATGCGGATGCAGAATATGTACTGACCGTACAATAAAAGTGATAGAAACAAAAACAATAAAATGCCCTGGATGTGACGAAACGATTGAAGGAGACGAAGATCCTACAACAATGGATAAAGCCACCAACAAAGAAATCAATAATCTATTAGTCCAATGCCGAGTAAAAGAATGCGAATGGAAAGGACTTATGAAGGAAGCCGAAAGTCACACAAATGAATGTGAATATAACGAGATATTATGCGAAAAATGTCAAACCATCACAACAAAAAAGACTATGAAAGAACACCATAAAGTGTGCATCAAGAGAGAGGAAAAATGCGAATTCTGTGGAGTGATCGACGAATGGATAAAAATAGAAATGGAACATCGGAATCCAAAAGAGGAACAAATATGCGATCTATACGAAGGAATATGCACAAACAACTGCGACAAGAGAGATAAAGTCAAATTAAAAGAACATTGGAACGAATGTATCGGTAAACCAGTCAAATGTCCGTTAGAGTTATTCAATTGCCAAGTACAACTACCAATTGCGGAAATGCAAAAGCACATGATAGAAAACAGTATCGAGCATACCGAAACCATGATGAAAACGATAGGAATGTTGACATGGGAAGTAAAAAGCCTACGAACAGAAAATGACACACAAAAGGCACTAATAAGAGAAATGTTAGAGTCCAGAAAGAATTTCGAGAAAAGCCAAGGAAATACACTCAAGAAAATGGTCGAAATGGAAAAGAAAATGCAACAGATGACCAACAGCCTAAAGGAATTAGAAACCAACAGCTCCATGGCCAGAAAGCACCCTACAGCACCATTTATATGGAAAATAACCGAATTCGCAGAGAAACTCCAGAGAGCAAAAGATGGAACACAGAGAATTTTAGACAGTTCACCAATATACAGTTGGGAGAATGGATACAAATTGGGGATTCGACTATATCCAAATGGAGATGGAAACGCAACAGGCACCCATATCAGTGTCTTCGTCAGAGTAGGAAGAGGAGATTATGATGAATTATTAACATGGGCCTTTTAAACAAAATATGATATTAACAATGAAAGGACAAGAGGATTATCGTAACCCAATCAGAACAGGAAATGAACCACAGATGGGAAGACCAACAACCGACTGGAATACAGCAATTGGTACACCACGTTTCTACCCACAGCAACGATTAAGAGGAGAAGGATTCTTGCGAGAGGATAATTTGTACATAAAATTAGAAGTAGAGAAGCCGAATAAGACGTTGTAAAGAGAAAAAGAAAGTGTAAATATATGTAAATAAAATAAAAATCAAATAAAAAATCAAAAAATTACAAATAACCAGAAAAATCAGAAAAACAAAAATTCAAAAATAATGACGATATTTAGACGGCAAGTGGAATCAGCGAAGAGATAACAGTACAGATGAGAGAAGGACCAGATTCGATATGGACGAGACTATGTAAAAAACCGGAGAAGGAAGAGAAAGTTAATACACTAGCAGTAGCAATTATATACTATAAAGACTACGACGGAACAAGACGACCAACGCGAATCATAAAAGCGATATACTCACAAATGAGAGTGAGAGACGAGGAGCTGAGAAAAGAGGAACAAAGATATTTAACGTTTAAAGATAATAAAGTGTTTACCGACCGGCAAAGCAAAGAAATGGCTGCAGAAGGATTTTATTTTATGGGAACGCCAGAACTACCAGACGAAGTAACATGCATTTACTGCAAAGGAAAACTCGCAAAATGGGAAAAGGGAGAGACAGCAAAGCGAGAACACCTGAGGAAATTTTCAACCTGTCCATTTAGAATTAATATTGATGTCAGAAACCAAGCGATGAACAGACTAGAAGGACTTCTACAGTCGGAATTAGACCAAGATGAAAAGGGAGGCGAGAAAAAGATAACGATAATAAAAAGTTTCGAAGACCCAACAGAACTAATATGGGAAAAAGAGACTATAAAGAGAACATTCGAAGAGAGAATTAAAACTTTCAAAGGAAATCCAAGAGCGGCGGAATTTGCGAGTCAAGGATATTGCCAAACAGCAAGAGGTATAATGTGTGAAGGATTTAAAAATCAACAGCCAATACCAGATCAGAATGTCAAAAAGCTAAAACATAAAGGAAAATGTATGTATAAACAAGAAAAAGAATCAAAGAATATAGAAATGATAATCACCAACCAGCAAGTGGAAGATATCTTAGATCGACCAAAAACGAGAACCATAATGCTACTATCAGGAGTAGAAACTCAAAAAATGAGGAAAATAATCCAGGAAAGGTTACCCAATAATTTAGAATGGTACGATTCGACACAAGCAATAATCCGAGCAATCAAGCGATACCAAGAAAAACCAAAAGAGAATCGTGACAAATCAATGATAAAAGAAGCTATTTTGGAGCAGTATCAATGTGTGACATGTTGGCAAAAACATGTCGAAATAATTTATATTCCTTGTGGACATATGGTCACATGTGAAGCATGTGGGTTAAAAGTCAATATATGTCCAGTATGTAGAAAGCCGATCAACGGGCGGATCAAAGGATTCCGTTTCGCTGATCAATAAATAAAAACGAGAGCAATGTGTAAAAAGTGTAAATAAAGATAACAAAAAAAACAAAAAATTATAAAAATCAAAAAATCACAAAATACGAGATACGATGTAAATAATGTTGTAAATTATAATAAAATCCTAATATGATTGAAAAGAGAGAGTAATCGATATTAATATTCAGAATTACAATGAGCCAAAGCGAGATGATAAACCAAAAAGTAAAGAAAGCTGAAGCAGAAAACAAAGAGTCAAAAACCGAAAACCAATCCGAACAACTAAAAGAGATAAAAGAGAAATGGCAACAAAGGTCAATGAGATTAAAAGAAATATTAACATCAGTAGAAAGGAGAACTACTGAGAGATACGTTAAAGATAAAGATGATAAGAGAAGAATTAGAACAACAGACAATGAATTCCGAAGGAAATAATGAACCATATCAAGGACGAGAAGAGGAGTTAGTGAAAGAATCCATGCAGAACCAAACCAGAATCATAAACCAAAGAAAGGAGATCAGAATGTTAGAGCAAGAGAAGCAGGATCAACAAAGTGAAATCGAAAGACTGCGAGAGGTAATAAAAGATAAAGAAGCAGAGATACGAGAAGAAGGAGAGGAAACTATAAAAATCATACAACAAATGCAGGAAGAAATTGGACAAATTAGCACTCAATACCGAATAGAGAAGACCAAGAGAACCCATATGGAACAAGCCAAAGAATGGGCAAAAAGACAAGCACGATACTGGAAAATCAAATGGACGGAAGATAGAGAACAATCAAGAAGTAATTGGGGAATCGCGTATTAGACATTATATTCAGCAAATAGCTGAAGAAGAGGACCGAACAAGAGCCTACAAAGCCAAATGGGAGAACGCGAAGATAGAAATCAACAGACTGAGAAATCAAGGGCCGAAACCATCAAGAAAAGTAAAGGAGCCCAGAGACGATAGACAAGAAAGAATGCTAACTCAGATAACTGATCAAGCAAGAAAATGGCGAATAGAATGTAGAATATTGGAGAACGCCAACGCAAAACAGTTTAGTCATATAGTGAAATTAGAGCAGGAAATCGCGTATCAACAAACCAGAATAAAAGAGATGCAGATCGAGCAGGACGAAGCTCACCGACAAAGACAAATACAACAGATAAAAACGGAGACCAAAGAAAAAGCAATAAAAAGAGAGGCGAAAAAATGGAAAGAACATTTCCAAGAAGCCAAGAAAGAAATAAGACTGTTGCCCAAAAGGATATTAAATATGGAAGATTGGGAGCTTTGGGAACAAGTCGAAGTGCAAAAACAAACAATCGAGGAACTAAACGAGCAGGTCTAAACCCTAGAATTTCGAGAAAGAATCAAACAAAACACAATAAGAAGGCTCAGGAAAACCGAAAAAGGACCTTAGAAAATGGATTGATCAGTTAAATCAGAAAATATTAGAAACCTTAAATGAACAAACTGATGAAAGACGACAAAACATACAATTAAACGAAAGGATAGCGGAACTCCAGCAGGAGGTGAACGGACACCGAGGAGTTGCAGTATTTAAAGAGATCCAGTTGAGACATCAACGTGAAGTCAACGAACAGTTGAAAGGACAAGTTGAAGCAGAGATAAAAACGATAAAGCAAGGGTATGAGGAAAATGAGCAGAATCTGAGAAAAGAGATTGAAAAATTAAAAGCGTTGGAAAATACGCATCGATTGGAAACGCAAGTAGAAGAACTGACGAAAAACGCCGAATATCTCGCCTATCTCTTAGACGAAGAAATACAAATATCAAACACCTTGCGTGAAGAGATAAATACCTTGCAGAACCGACCACCAATCCTGCTTATGCCGTTATATCCAACGGAGATACCAACTCAAGTACCCGCCGAACCCGACGAAGGATTCGGAGAGACGGACGAAACGATAGTGTAAATCTAAAGAGAAAATTGTAAAAAGTGTAAAAATAACGAAAATAATAATAAAAAATGATAAAAACAAAAATTGTAATCGATGTAGTATATTTAGCATGAACCCAAATGAAATAGAAATCCGAATGAATCTAGAAGACGCAGAATGCATACCAAGCCCAATTCAATTAGTAGAACCAATCGAGCAAGACCCACTGAGGTATTATAGTAAAAGGTGGAGAGCCGAAAGAAAAGAATGGCAAGAGTTAGTAGAGGAGCAAGAATCAGAAATCGCCCGGATGAACCAACAGCTAATACAGTCAAAACAGTTAGTCAATACGATGAAACGAAAATTAACATCCAGCATGGGAGAAAACAGAGATCAAAAGAGAGAAAATGAACGATTAAGACGAGAATTAGCTGAAATAAAAACTCGTGTAATCCTGGAAGATTATTGGAAAACCGAAGCGGAGAGAATGAGAGACAGCAGAAAAAGCGAACAAAGATACGTAATACAACTAGAAGACAGTTGTAAAGAAGCCAGAGAAATAAAAGAAAGCCATCAGCAAACTCAAGATGAAATTAAAGCATTAACAGAACAGCTCCAAGAAGCAAAACGAAAGCTGGAAAAACAAACAACCAAACGAGTCAATTATAAACGCCAGCTCAAGAGAAAACAAACAAAAGAAAGAAATCTTCAAACGAAAATCTACCATCAACAAAGGGTAATTAAAGAAAACAAAGAACGATTAAAAGAACTCCCAAAAATAACCGAGCGATTAATAAGAGCCCAAGTCTTAATAATGAGATTTTCAGAAAACAGAATTAAAGAAGAGTGCGAGATACACTTAACTATGGAAAAGGAGAACGAGTAAAAAGGGCTAAACTCCACTGTAAATAAACGAAATAATCTTGTAAATAAATATAAAATTGATTATGTACTCAAAAATAGAAGTTATGAACCCAAATCTGTGGATAATGATGATGATAGTGATGAGAAAGTGTAATACTGAAAACCCGTTAGAGAAATGCGAGAAATCTCAACCCTTCAGAAAAGAAGACAGTACTTGTGCCGATTTCAAAGAAATTTGCAGAAACCCTGACAACGAAGAATGTCAACAAATAAACCTCCAATGTATGCAATGTCCCATGAAAGAGAACAAGGACGAATTGAAACAGAATATCGAAAAAACCCAAGCAATGATACAAATCCTATTGAAAAATAATGAAGAAATAACCAATATAAAAAACGAGAACCGAGAGACAAAGAAAACCCTGGAAATCATTACCAGGCAAATCCAAAAGAAAGCTAAAGCAAACCCTAACAACAAACCAATCCAAGAAATTCGAAAAATCGTCCTATCAATCACCAAGCAAATAGGAAAACAAGTGGAACAGAAAAATGAACCTAGTACAACAACCCTATCAATGGAACTTATACTACCGATTAGTATAACATCTAACATGATACTCCTAATATGTTGTCTCATCCTCGGCCTAACGAAAAACCAACAAAGGCAGAATACCCCAATCCAAAAATTCAGAAGAATGATCAACCAAATCCGAAACATCAATCAAACCAAAGAAACTTCAAAACTCTCGCATATTTTCTATCAAGCACCCTTCCAGATCAACCCAAAGAGAAATCCAGCTCGAAAGCGAAACCCAAGCCGTCAGTGATTCATTCGAAACCAAAAATAACTGATTACATTGATTTGAACTGATTTTACTAACTCATACTGATCTACAGTGATCCGAACTGATTTTACTAACTCATACTGATTTACATGGATAGTAAACTATACAATTGATATTTGATTATGTACTGTAGCCGGACCTTAAGTCCATCTTTACCTTGATGATTAACTTTACCGTAGATATTTTTATGAATGTGAATGTTGAAAATGAAAATGTATGTATCATTTCGAAATGACAATCGAAATTGTGGGTCGCAATTTTACGGACCCCCGAGTGTTTTATGTTGGGCCAGAACGTAAACGGCCTTGAGGAATGTTTTAATGGATCAGTAACACACATGCAAATATAACATGCAGATTTAAATAAACCTATTAAACACCAATTAAACCCTATCAAATATGAGAAAAAGAGAATTAAAAATAAAATAATAAACATAAAAATAAATTAAAATAATAACAAAACGCACGAAGATTCGCACGATACCAACACAAACATAACAAGAAAACACAACAAATTCGACGAAATTAAAAAATTAATAAAAGTTCATGAAAATGAAACTTAAATCAAAAGATTGGAATTAGTAATAATTCAATAAAAATCCTGAATGAAAAATTATAAAAATAAATCAAAAAAATAATAAAAATAAAGAATAGAATTTACTAGAAAAATAACAAGGTCGAATTTTGTTTTACTGCATCAAATTTAACATGCGAGGAAAATAGGTATAAATACTGATCCATTTTCACATTAAATTTAACCATTTTAAAACCAATTTTGAAGTTGTGTTTAAAACCATTTACAAACCATTTTTGAAATCGTTTTTAAAGCTATTTTCAAACCGTTTTCAACTTATTTTTAGGTGAGAAATATTCATTTTGGAACTCTCTCTCCACGTCTCATCCTTGCAACCTCGGTAGAGCTCTGCTTGGATGTCGGCGTGGGGGGAGAGGTATTTTTGTTTTATGTTATTATATGCAATTTTTATGCGATTTTTATGGATTGACATTGGATGGTAATTATGTCTATTTGTTTATAATTAATAAATATTATTAATATTAATAAATCGTTTTTATATATTTAAATAAACTGAAGCTTATTTTTTGTCGAAATTTTTCCGGCCCACAGCCAACACATAACGCAAGAAAGTAAAATCTACATAGTACAGATTTGTGTAAGAGCGTGGAAAATCGCCAATAATATGTACCCGTGAAGACTCAGCGTGCGGAACGCAGGGGTCGTAACGTCAATATTATCCCTATAGATGAAACGAGAAATAAGGAAGAAGTCTCTGGCTGCTTCCTCGTTTCTCATTTCTGTAAAATCGACCTAAAATCAGACTACACACGGCTCAAAATCATCACATCGAGTAGTCCAGTGGGCACTCATTAACTATAATATGAACATAAAGTGCGTCTAAGGCCTATTAAAGGGAAAGGGTACGGGAATAAATTAACTGAAATCGTTGTTATATATATTTTGGATTAATAATTTGAAATAAATAAAATTTATTAGAAATCATTGAATTCGATTAAATTAAGATTATTGATAAAAATTAAAGTAACCATTAATTGTAAATAAAGAAAAAAGTAAAATATTTTATGGCTTAAAATTAAAGTAAATATTGGGTAAAGGTAATTCATGATTTAAATGATCGTAATTTATTGATTAAAATTAGAGTAATGACAAATAATTTCATTAATTATTATAATTCGTTTCAATAAAATTAATCTAATCCTTGAGTAAAAGCGAGTAATGCATTGATCTAATAAAAATCAATTACCGATAAAAATGAAAGCAATTACGAATCGAATTCATCGATTTCAAATAACGAAACGTATCAATTAAAAGTAAAGTATTTCTTGAATGAAAGTGAGGAATTCCTTAATTAAATTGTTGATTAAAATTGATGTAACGACAAGTAATTCATTGATAATTCATTTTAATAAAATTGAAGAAGTGATTGAGTAAAAGCAAGTGATTAAATTAAATTATTGATTAAAAATAAAATGAATATTGAATAAAAATAAATATATCGTTGATTAAGTTAAACCAATTCATTGATAACAATTAAAATGATTTTCGGGTAAACAGAAATATCTCATTGATTAAATCAAATTAATACAAATAATTATTGAGTAAAAACCAATGTAACCTATTTTTTTTGGTAAAGTAAAGTATTGATTAAGGATAAATAATATAAATTCCTTGATTAACAATAATTCGTTGACTAAAGTAATTGATTAACCCAAGGAATTCATAGATTAAAGTTAGAAATGAATTGAATAACCGTAAGATAGTTTCTTTGGTAAAAATCAAGCAATCTTTCGATGTAAAATAAAGTAAAACTGGATTCACGGATTTAAAATTATTGAATTAATATTAAAATAATTTCACGGACTAAAGTAATGGTTAATCCAGCTAGCCTTAGTGAAAACTATTAGAAATTTGAATAATGGACGTCAAAATATATTACTGATAACACAATCCCTTAGTTAGAATTAGAATAATTTATAGATTTAAAAAAAAAGTTTTCTTTAATTATTATGAATTCAGGAATTACAGCAAAGTGATTAAAGATAAAATGAACGAGTTATTACTTAAATCAAATTAATATAATTGTAAAAACCAAAGTTTAAGATAAGAGAAAATTTGTATTAACATTACATAAATTGTTACCGATTTTTTTTGCTGAACAAATAAAATTCCACATAAAGAAAATATTCCAAAGGTAGGGGATTGCATCTACTTGAAAGCCTCGGTAAGTGTAGGAAGTTTTTTTAAAAACTGTCAGTAAAATACATTCAAACTAATCAATGAAATAACTTACCAGAATTGATTTAATCGAGTTTAGGCGAATCAGTTGAACAATAATTCTGAAAATATAACGTAAATAATACAATTACCGGATGCAAACATTCTAAATCGCCCTCAGTCAACCGCTTAAGCTAAGATCCGCCGGAAATCGTTCATCAAACGATATGTCTACGCACAATTAATTTATTCCGGATCAATATCCGGCCTGGACCTTAAAAGTTCGATTAACATGTATATGAAATTGTTAAATAAACTTTAAATCAAATTACAAATTCTCTTAGGTCAATACAGGAATTATGCACATACCATCTAATATGTAATATTTTAAGGTTAATATACATATATTAAATAAATTAAATATCAGATTTATCTCACCTATATGATTAATTATATTATTATATATCACCCTATAAAGGAGTACATGCCAAAGGGCCAGGTCCGTAAGATAATATAACCCCTCTCGTCAACGTCCCATCGGGTAAAGAAAAGTAATATTCACGTTTTAACCTATCAAACCGCACTTCACAGATGGGAGTGAACCCCTGTCAACCGAGATGTCCGGAACTAATTTACATAGTACCAGAATAGCACTTGATTATTATAATTTTAAAGGTTGCATAAGAGCGTCATGCAGAGATAATTGACGGAACATAGCTCACCAAAAACTTGTAGATAAACCGCCCATCCGTTTCACAAAAGTTACAACAAAAGGGACGCTAATAGAATTCGATAAGTTTAAATTTAGATAAATCTAATAGCAAATAATATAGGCATCATTTAGTTGATTTTTACATAAAGCGGATAAATTAATTAAATATGATCATGATGATGTTTCAGACATGTCATTCGAACAAATAGCGAATCAAGCAACTGACGAACGGGGTAAGGAAGGAGCTCCATCAGCTACGGAAATCTTCCGGGAAATCCAACAACAGTGGCCGTACCCCACTACTTGGAGGTTACTGGGCCTAAACAGCGACCCGTGTGGACTCGCCGGGCAACAATATGCTGCGGCGGAGACATATATCAATGCACGGAATCACCTCACCTAATGGGAACGGGTGCAGGAACATGTGGATCTGCAAGTGGTCAAGGCGAGGATGTATCTCGCCAATGTAGAAGAAGACATCCTCGCCGGGCGGATTGCAGAAGCCTATCCACCTCGCCCATTCCGCGATACCCGACGCCCATACCCCGTGGTTCCTCCGAGAAAGAGCCGAAAGAAGCCGTTACCCGGAAAATAGCAGTTCCAAAAACAATGACGACAGATATGAATTAACCTTGATTTTTTTTGTTGTTGAAAAAGAAATGTTTATTACCCTGTTTTTGCGTTTGATCGTTTGCCTAAGAATATTCGTCTCAATCGATATGTTTATAATTATAAATAGAAATTATATAAATTATTAGAGTCAAATTTAACGAACTTATCCATTATAGCTATGGCCACCAGTCAAATCTTGCAAGCAGAACTAGACCGTATAAGGAACATAAATACGGACCTCCTTCACCAAATACTCCAGATGACAAAAGAGGTCCAACAGATCAAAGCGACTTGGTCGGATCCGAAAAGAGTCAAAACGCTATATCACCGACTATCTGCAGCACAGAAAGGTTGGGCCGAAGAGCGACAGCTCAATCAGAGCCTGCGCACCCAAATACGAGGACTAGAAGTAGCCCTAGCAGTTTGTCGGGAGGGGGAAGCGGTCACCTACCCGCTCGTATTCGCCCCGTCCCAGATGGTGCAGAAGAATCCTCAACCAGTAGATCAGTCCTCAACTCAACCAATTAATCGTCGGCCGGGACGTAAGGAACGTGCCCGACGCCGAGCTGCACAACAATCAAAACCGTCCCATTAACATTTGATAATTTCATATTTCTGTTCATTTCAATAAAGTAGTCGTACTGATAGTTAGATTATTTCTTAGACGCACTTACGTACATGTATTATTATGGATACTCGCATCGCAGTTTCAAACCATCTCTCCACATTCTAACATGAATTCTCTTACACAGGGGAGAGAGCTAAGCGAGCATAAGTCTTCTATCGACAGCTCGTGAACCCGAGGGTTGTCCGAGCAATTACAGTACTAGCAATGATACTCAATTTTTGCGGACAATCCACCACTTGAACACATTACCAACGTTGTCTAGCAACGGGTGCCAAGTGGCAGTTAGCATCATTTTGTATGGCGTTACTGGGACAACCATAAAGATAAGCAAGATCTGAAGCCCGTAACCCACCATTATGAATGATTTTTCAGATCAAATTTATGGATAATTTTGTTTTTCCAATTTAATTTATGGATGATTTTTCAAATCGAATTTATGAATGATTTATCGAATTAAATTTATGGGATTTTCGAAGTTAATTTTATGGAATGGATACAATGAATTTCAAATGTATGTGGCCGATGTAATATGCTGAATAAATATTTTCTATTTATAGCTTTAGTGCATCGAAACTTTTATTCCAAATGCTATGGTAAAATATTATTTGTTATTCCTTTTCCGGCCCACAGCCAAAGACAAATCACAAGTTAATAAAATAAAACACACTATCGAACTGTGTAAGTGCGTGGAATATCGCCAATGATTCGTGCCCGTGAAGGCCCCAGCGTGCGGAACGCAGGAGCCGAAACGTCAATATTATCCGTACATAGGGGAAATTGGAGGGTAAATGAGTAGTCCCTTGGCTACTCCTTCACCATCCGTTTCCTGTAAAATTTACATAAATTTTTAACAACAATCGGCTCAAAATCTCTAACACCGAGTAGTCCAGTGGGCACTCATTAAATATAATATGAACATAAATAGATCTTAAGAACAAAAAGAGGGAATGGGTAGCGGGGAAAATTTGCGAAATCGTTGCAACAGTTAAAACGAAAACCCATCGGAAAAAGATTAATCCGAACGACCAAAATCATGAAAAATAATGTTTTTAAATAAGAATTAAATAAATTAATTTGAGTTGAGGCGGAAAATATGGGCGGGACGCTGCTCAAATTTTCCGAACTAATTCAAATACTTAACAAAAATAGTAACGTAAAAATGGAACGTGTAAAATAAGGGCGGAACGCTGCTCAAATTTTCCGAGTCAATGAAAATACTTTGTCGAAAACTGTAGAATAGGGATGAACCGTAAAATAAGGGCGGAACGCTGCTAAAATTTTCGACTCAACAAAAATACTTTACCGAAAACCAGGGAAATACAAATGGATTACGGCTAAATTGTTATATAAGAAAAATATTTCTTAAAGCTGAGGAATAAGGACGAATCCCTACACAAAATTTTGTTAATAATATTGATAATAATTATAATAATTGTAATAATAATAATAATAATAATAATAATAATAATAATAATAATAATAATAATAATAATAATAATAATAATAATAATAATAATAATAATAATAATAATAATAATAATGGTAATAATAATAATAATCATGGTATTTGTAGTAATAATGATAATAATTATGATAATAATAATAATAGTAGTAATAATCATAGTAGTAATAACAATAAATATAATGGTAGTTATAGTAATAAAAATTATAATATAGGAAATAGTAGCAACAATTAATAAAGGTAATACATATGATGGCAACAATAATAATGCTGGTAATAATAATGGGAAACATTGTAGTTATAATAGGGATAAGGGTGAAAGATATAATGTGGGTGTATTTAACATAACAAAGGGTGTACCGGCTAAAGAAAAATCATCAACATGGACAATAATATCAGCATGGACAATGATAAGAAGGACGAAGCAATATTTATAATATTCATAAATTGTTTTTATATAATTAAATAAAATTATTTTGTCGAAATTTTTCATGCCCACAGCCAACACATATCGCAAGTTAGTAAAATATATACAGTGCAGATTCGTGTAAGCGCATGGAAAATCGCCAATGATATGTACCCGTGAAGACCCAGCGTGCGGAACGCAGGGGTCGTAACGTCAATATTATTCCATATAGAAGAAAAGAGAAATAAGGAAGAAGTCTTTTGGCTGCTTCCTCGTTTCTCATTTATGTGAAATCGACCTAAATTATTTTACACACGGCTCAAAATCATCACACCGAGTAGTCCAGTGGGCACTCATTAACTATAATATAAACATAAAATGCGTCTAAGGCTTATTAAAGGGAAAAGGTACGGGGATAAATTAACTTGAAATCGTTGATATAAATAAATTGATTTATTATCATGAAATAAAATTAAAAGTTGTGGCATACGTACATCTAATAAATTTAACTTGACTATAATGTTTAATTAAAAAATCGTTATAACATAAATTATTGATAAAAAACCCCAAAGTTGACTCCAAAACCGAGATTTAATGCGACTATTGCCTATAAGATCAATAAGAAAATCAAAACAAGTGATTATAAAAATATATTGATATCACACAGATTAACATAATAAGAAAAGAGTCATAACTTTACATTAACATTACAAAATTTAGAAACGGCAAGAACAAATTTAACATCAAACCAAAGCGCATTGTAATTATCCTTGAGATACAGTAATTAATTGAGAACCCACTACTTCGAACATTATAAGATCCTAATATATCCCATCATAAAAGTGTTTTAGAAAGATCCCATCTCCAAAAATTTCCAGTAAACTTTCCAGGTATTTCCCTAAAAAGTTGATAAAAAATCATATAAAATAATTAACACATTAACCTGACAAACTAATATCGATTCAACACAGTAGTGAAATCAATTTCTCGTTGAATTTACCTACGTCAGATCTTAACAATTTTTAACATAAACTGTAAATAATATAAACATCCGACCTTACCCGAATCCAATACTGTCCGCTCGTTGTTAACAGTTGAAATCTCGCAAAATTGCCACCACTAAAATTAGAAAATCAGTCATTGACAAATATCGATCGAACCATCTAACCGGAAATCATTCGGATCGCATAAATTGGATCGACATTATCTAATAACAGAATACACACCTCAAATATCCAATAAAGTCATTTTTGATTTAACCAAAATTTTATTCGCATCACATGGAATTTACGACTGTAAAGAATTTAGCCAAGGATCCGAGCTTACAAAGTAAGATTACATAAATCCCCTTCATTAATTTAAATTTTCGTAATGTTATAGACCTTTTAATTAATAACTAATCCATAAATCAAAATTTAGTAATTGTATCCTACTAAATATAAAGCCTTTAGATGGCAAATAGACTGATATTAAACTTTAAATGACCATAAATCAGTTAGTTGTAGCAATGATGTACCGTTGATTTAAAATTATTAGAGCCATTGCAAACGATAGGAGAATCATAAACTAGGATAACTAATGTAGTACATTTACAACATAAATTCCACAGACGAACAGTCATATTTACGTCGCTCAAAAAACGCGTTAACCATTAAAGATTTAACGGAATTTAATAAAATTTAGATTTGGGTAGTCCTAATCGTAATATTACATTTATTAACCCAAATATTAACATCGAACAAAATTTCAGGGTGCAAATTAGCATAGGGAAATTTACTGTTGTTGGATAAAGATGCTTGATTCGCGATTGCAATGATTTCTTTTCTTCTTGAATAACTAGCAACAACTATTCCACTCCACGAATGCTATAAGTATCCCCCCTTAGCAGCCTTTGCATTAAGAATTATTTTACTATAACGTCTCTAAAAACAACCAACGTTGCTCGTATAACGAAATAATAATCAACCCTTTATTTTTCCGAAGTAACCGAACACCAAATCATGCAGACGATTTTGATAGATTAACTTTTATTCCTTTATACTCAACTGTTTATCCACAATGTCATTTCAGAAGGAATCATGCCGCTCGATTGGACCCCCACCCAAGGAGCCGATGAACAGCATCTGAAGAAGATACCACAGGCCACAACCATTTTCAAGGAGCTTCAACCAAAGTGGCCATATCCCACCACTTGGCAGATATTGGGCCTGGCAAAGGACCCTTGTTGGCCCAACGGACAGCGATACCCTGCCGAAGAAACCCGCGAGCACGCGCGGAACCTCCTCACTCAATGGGAAAGGGTGCAGGAGCAAGTGGACCTGAACGTGGTCAAGGCGAGGATGTACCTTGCGAACGTCGAAGAGGACATCCGCGTCGGGCGTATTACGGAGGCTCATCCACCTCGACCGGCCCGCGATACCCGACGGCCATATCCGGCATCTACTCAGAGGAAGGACTTAAAAAGACAATTTTCCGAAGAGTCCTGATTTCTCGGACAAGGGACATGTTGTGTGTGATTAACAAGAAATTTTCTTTTGATTGTCGTTCGTCTTAATTCCTTTTCTCGAATGAATTTATTTTACAACTATGTTTGCAATAATCATGATTTCGATTTAATTAAGTCCGTAAAGAAATTTAAAGATTTTGTTATTACAGTAATGGCAACCATCCAATTTCTGCAAACCGAATTGGATCGCATAAGAGATGCGAATGCAAATCTACTCACCCAGATAATCTAAATGACTGGAAAAGTGCAACAAATCAAGGCAACCTGGTCAGATCCGACAAAAATGAAAACTCTTTACCACAGGCTCACGGCGGCACAAAAGGGCTGGGCGGAAGAGCGACAGCTTAATCAGAGCTTGCGCACCCAAATCAGAGGATTGGAGGTCGCCCTAGCAGTCTGTCGGGAGGGGGAAGCGGTAACATACCCGCTTGTCTTCGCCCCGTCCCAGATGCCGCATAAAGGTCCTCAATCTACGAACCAGTCCGCCACTCCCTCAAGTAATCGTCGGCCGGGACGCAAGGAGCGTGCCCGACGCCGAGCAGCACAACTCCCAAGTCCGTCACATTAGCTCACGAACGCTATGTATTTTTGCTGATTTGAAATAAATAAGTCGCATTCACTGTTAATTTATCTCCAAGATACCCTTTGCATACAATCATCATCATGAATACTCGTATCACGTTTTCAAACCATCATTCCATCTCAACAGTCAACATAAATCTGATCTTGAACTTTTTACGCAAGGGACAGAGCAAAGCGAGCATAGGTCTTCTATCGACAGCTCGTGAACCCGAGGGTTGTCCGAGCAATTACAGTATTAGTAACAATGCTCACTTTTTGCGGACAATCCACCCACTCGAACACATTTCCAACGTTGCCTAGCAACGGGTGCCGAGTGGTAACTAGAAGCATTTTGTATGGCGTTACTGGGGCAACCACAGGACAATTTAAACAAATAACGAAACCCTGTAACCCACCAGACGCATTGATATAATTTCTTATCGTTCTAAATTGACGTTCTATCACACTATTAGTATTGTGGTGATACGGGGTCGAAAAACATAATGTAATTACCATTGAATTTGTAAAATCTTTCATCATCCTAGATTCAAATACCTTTCCACGATCTATGTGAATCTCATTTTGGTGTTCCAAACCTGTAGTATCGGTTCCTTCACAGTGTCCTCGTCTTGTTTAGCGACTGCAGTCAAGGAGATATATCTGTTAAATTGATCAATATCTTTTTTTTCTGAACATATCCTGTAATGGATCTCAACGTACACTTTCCCATAAGGTTCCTCTGTTGTCAGTTTTATTGCCTCTTCCATCATTTTGGTCGTCACAACCTTTGTTCTTTGACATGATTCATAATTGTTCGTGAATGTTTTGCCTAATATATTCCATGGCACATATATTAGACGCACCATTAAAAATTCCCCATTAAACCCTATCTACCCAAGTCTGTTTTAAAGCACACCATGAACACAAATATGGGGCGTGTACTTTAAACAAATATTTATAATAAAGCAAAGTAACCTCTGCAAGATCATGCAAAGCAGTTACTTTACTATAAATATTTGAATGATGAGTCACAAAACATTAAAACACTGTAATTAACAATTAAATTTTATTAATATAACATCATATTTAATCAGTTCCAGGTAAGCCTGCATGCATACCAAATTTGACATGAAAAGGCTTTTTGAATCTAGCCGCATTCTGTTTTATCATTGGAAATATTTCATCTTTTTCTGGGCTGTTTTCACTGCGAATCCAATAGTAGAATGGAATAAAATATGAAATAGATGGAGTTAATAATTTAGTAGTAGGCATCCATGCTCTAGTTGTAAATTGTTGTAATTTATTATTTTCATAAATTCTTCGAATATTAACTGTTGGTAGTGTGGGGTTTATGGTTGGAGTAACCTTGACCCCAAATAGAATTTTCTTTGCCCCAATAGTTACCCATTGCTAGGCAACGTTGGTAATGTAACCATTGGTTTTGAGATCGCCAAAGGTGAGCACCACGAAGGAACTACTCTGGCTCGACCTCAAAATGGGTTCAACGCGCTACCGTTAAAAGGTTTACGTGAGCTTTCTTTTCCTGGTCCCTCACTCGTGAGTTTAGTACTATAAAATTTCTTCTCTGGCTTGTTTCCGATGCGGATTCGTAATTTTTAATTTTTGCATTATTTATACGAATTTAAAAGTCAATCGCAATTATTTATTAAATAACAACGTAATATGATAACAGCGGAAAGTCTCAGTTTTTCATTTGAGCGTTTAAATCTCTGATACTAAGGTAGGTAAGTCTACGTTCTCCCGATTATGGATTAGTCGGTCATGTTCTTAAATGATGGTAGGGTCATGGCGTAGTCGATTTACGTAGAGTATAACCAGTTTTTTGGGGTATCAAATGCGGTTACGTTCGGCTGGATTTGCACCTCGGGATTTTATTATTAATGTTGAGTTATTTTGATTTCACGGATACATCTTAACGGCTGCGCGACTTTATTGAAACTCCCAGCTTTCACACCCCATTAACTGTTCAATTCCGAGCAAGTATCTGTTAGCTATACTACTCATTTTACTGAGAACCTACATATCCCTATTCGACATGATCGCAAAACCTACAATTAACTACTAACTAAATAAGATGGTCATGGAAACATCATCAAACAATACATTTGTCCTTCGTATTCGATCTCCGTTTATAATCAATCCCACTATTGTGCCAACATATCGTACTTCTATGCATTATAAATTGTAAAGATTAAAGGAAATTTTTGGATAAAACAGGAGAGAGAATCTGAGTGTGATTTAAATAAAATTCACAACTTTCCCCAAACTTTTAATGAGTCCAAGTAAAGTTTAAAATTTACGCATTAAAATACAAATATTATTATCATAGCGATTAAAGAAATTAAATGAAAACAAAATTAATTACCGACTATCATCACCATAAGGATGGAATAAACAAATTAAATATGAAATGGAAGTAATTGCAAACTATCATCATCTTAAGGGTGGAATAAACGAATTAATTATTAAAAGGAAAATAATTACAAACTATCATCATCTTAAGGATGAAATAAATAAATTAAATATTAAATTACGAAATGTCGTTATCATTAAACGAAAAAAAAGAACATGGAACTATATGGTACTTTAACTCGTCTCCTATCCTAGTTTTGGGCTAGAACACAAACGGCCTTGAGAATCGTTTAAATGAATCGGTAATACACACGCAAATACAACAGGCAGATTTAAAATCAGATCTATAAAACATCAACTAACCCTGCTAAAATATGAGAAAGAGAACAATTAAAATATAAAATCATAAAACACAAAAATAAATTAAAATAACAACAAAGTGCAACAAGATCCACACGAAATAACAATTCAATTAAAAAATTAAAAATAAAATTGTCAAATTAAATTATAAAAATAATAAAATTAAGATTAGAATATGCTAGAAAATCACATGGTCAAATTTTCTTTTACTAAATCAAATTTAACACGCAAGGTTAGGGTCGTACAATAGGAATATATACCGATTCATTTTCACATAATTTCAATCAGTTTTTGAAAACTTGAATCAGTTTAATCTGAACAAATCGAACCAAAGTCTTGAATCAGTGAAATAATTTTGATGTGAGGAAGAGATGTTTGATAACTTTCTCCACGTCGCATCCAAACAACCTCATACGAGCTCTGTTTGAGATGTAGGCGTGGGGAAATGTTGGAATGTGAATTTGAATCTGAATATGACAAACACGTTTATGTATATGATGTCCGATAAAAGTTATATAAAAATATTTTTTTGTCGAAATTTTTCCGGCCCACAGCCGACACATCATGCAAGATATTAACTTAATACATCCTGTCGAACTGTATAAGTGCGTGTATAATCGCCAATAGTTCGTGCCCGTGAAGGCTACGGCTTGAGAACGCAGTAGCTGCAACGTAAAATCATTATTCCGTTTAGGGGAAATGGGTTGAGGAGGGAATAGTCTTTTGGATATTTCATCATCACTCATTTCCCATAAACTCGATCTAAAATTGTTTACAACAAACGGCTCAAAATTACAACACCGAGTAGTCCAGTGGGCACTCATAAACACTTAATATTGACACAAATTTACCTTAGGATCAATTAAGGGAAGGAGACGGGGAACTTAATGTCATCAAATCGTTGCTGTGATCTCTAAGTTAATTAAAATTATATTGATTACTAATGTATTTCAAGTTGTTATAATGGCTAAAATCGATCATAATTTAACCTTACTTTTAAAGATCAATGGTAGTTCACTAAAGATTTATAGCTATTTCATTTATAAAAGAAAAATTAAACTCATAAATCTCAATAAAAACTTGGTGAATCAAAATTTTCCACAGGACGCCGATGACCTTCATAAAATTGACATGAATATATAATAATGAAAGAAATAATTCGAGAACCACTTAAAATCCCCAAAGGTTCCGTCATAAAGTAATATCACCCGTAACTACTCCCAACAACTCGTAAAATACTTCGAAAAATAGATTTATACCATAGCCCCACTTTAACATCAATAAATCAAATAACTGTATACACTGAATTCCATCACTACAATACACTTTTGGAATGAAAAACAACAAAAAATTAATAAAATCAAATCACAAATTTATTAGAAAGACACATGAACGAAAGGATTGAGCTACCAAATCATGAATTCCAATTACAAAATCGTAAGTCCCGAAGTAGTCGTAGGTTACTGTTAAGAACCGCTAATAATCGTTGATAATCACATAGACGAAATAAACTTTTCATACGAATGCAAATCGTGGATAGTCGTACCAAGCAATCAAATCGCATATCGAATAATTCCTCGAAATCCATGCCCCAACGAGTTCTTCGTAGTCGAATCGAACATGCATAACAGCGAACGAACTCATCTGACGGTTAAACAACAAAATATCCGCGTAAAATCCATCGTAGAATCAATCACACAAGGCCCTAATGACGAACAGTTATTAAATAAGTATATGCAAGAATGCAAATTTACCAGATAATAAAACCATTGTTTGAATCCGATCGTTCCAAATTTCTCGTCTAAGTCATCATTGAATAACAACATCGCTCCATTATCTAAAAAGACTTAACTACTATCAGGGGACGTCTGCATGAGAATTTCTTACTTCAAATTTGAATAACTGAATTGATCGGCAGCTGTAAGACTAAAATTCGTCGCAGTCAGGCTAAAATATAAAAGTTTCGAAATTAATTTAGTTTCACCAAGCCAGAAAAGAAATTACTGAATTTTTCAATTGATTATTCCCTTAATAAATTGTGGGGACAAGAGAGATGCCGACTGAGAATTGGAAGCAGTAACCAAATACACTCTGGCCACTAGCACATCGACTTGAAATGCACACACATCTCTCTCACCTCTTTTGAATAGCAGTACACACACAGGATTTTCAACCGTGGTGTGTGCGACAACAATAACTTCGGTCTCCAATTACAGATGTGTGTATCCACAAGTATATATAGTGGATGCACCCGATTACCACATTTATTTTCACAATTTTTAATGCATCGGAATCCACTAAAATCAAACACGGCAGTCGAAACTCCACGAAAGGCCGAAGTGAAGGCGACAAGGATATGGGAAGGTAATCCTAATAATATATTAATATAAAATATTTAATCATTGCTTCCTAGCCATAGCACTGAATAAGACACTACCAACCTTGCAGACCCCGACGATGATTTGTTGGTCAGAAACGCGATAAAAGGAGCATTTAGAAAACACGAATTAGTACTGTAACCTATGATTATAGACCAACCCAGCATTGTTCGATTAAGCTAGTAACTATGCCCAGATCCTAATGAATAGAATGAGCCAAACCTAATGCGTTAAGGAGACCATGATTCATTTCCGCTAAGTATGATTACGACAAGAAGAAGCAACTTCCAAATTACATTTTACTATCAGAATCTAACCAGAATAGGAGAGTAGGATGCAAGTTAGAGTACTACAGGGTTTTCATTCTTTGGTCTATTTGATCCGTTAAGATTAATGATACTTATGAATTCTTGAATTTAACTTAATTTATTGGATTTTATGTTTAAAATGTCTAAGGAAATTTTTATTCGTGATAGTTAAGTATTTATACCTTTAGGTTATATTATTGAATTTTATGTTTAATTACTGAAATGTCAGGGCTAATAATGTTGCAAGTAGTTTTATATTGAATTTAGTTATTGATAATAAATAGTTTTTTTTCTGATTAAAACCTTAGAATTAATGATATGTAAGTAATTGTGTACTTAATTTATCTATTAAATATTTCAAGTAGTTTTATATCGAGTTTAGTTATTGATAATAAGTATTTTTAGTTATTGATAATAAATATATTTTTTTATCTGATTAAAACCTTAGAATTGATGATATATAAGTAATTTTGTATTTAATTCATCTATTTAATGTTTCAAGTAGGCTTATATTTAGTTTAGTTATTGATAATAAATATTCTTTTATCTAATTAAAACCTTAGAATTAATGATATGTAATTAATTTAACTATTAAACTCATAATATTAATAATATGTAAACGGGTCTATATTTAATTACTTCAATAATTGTATATGCCATTTAGCTATCAAACTTTTCGGACCATTAACGTTTAGATTTTGATATTTGGTTCATCAAACCGTTATGCCATTGATATCCGGGAAAAATTATATGTAATTAATCTAATGAATTTACAGGACATTGACATTCCCGAAATTTGGCTCTAAATTAATAAGACATGTGAAGATACTCTGTACATTCAGTTTATTGGACCCATAACGACAGTCTAGAACGTCAAATCATTGAACCTAAATAGCAAAAGTGGGTAGCTTGAGGGTGGGTCTTTTGGCTCAACTTTCTTGCACTCAATTTCGATAAAATCGACATAAACATTTTAAACACAATCGGCTCAAAATCACTAACACCGAGTAGTCCAGTGGGCACTCATTAAATATAATATGAACATAAATAGATCATAAGGACAAAGAGAGGGAAAGGTTAGCGAGGGAAATAGCGAAATCGTTGCAACAGTTAAAATGAATAGCCATCGGAAAAAGATTAATCCGAACGACTAAAATCCGGAAAAATAATGTTTTAAATAATATATAAGAATTAAATAAATTATGTTGAATTGAGACGAAAAATAAGGGCGGAACGCTGCTCAAATTTTCCGAATTGATTAAAATACTTATAGAAAATAGTAAAGCAAAAGTGAGATGTTGTTCGATTGTTAGTATAATATTCTCTTGAAACCACAAAATGAGGGCGGATCGCTGCTCAAATTTTCCGAATCAAGTAAAATACTTATCGAAAATAGTAAAGTAAAAGTGGAATGTTGTTCAATTGATAGTATAACATCCTTATAAAATTGTAAAATAAGGGCGGTACGCTGCTAAAATTTTCCGACTCAAGGAAAATACTTAATTTTTATATATAATTTTTTTTTTGCTAAATTTTTATATAAGCAAAATATATTTTTTAAGCCGAGGAATAAGGACGAATCTTTACAAAACATTTGATAATAATAATGATAATAGTATGGATAATGATAATTATAAAATAACAATAATTATAACATTAATAGTAATAATAATAGTAATAATAATAATAATAATAATAATAATAATAATAATAATAATAATAAATATAAGGGGTAATGGTAGTAATAAGAATACTAATTATAGTAATAGCAATGATAATGGATTAGAATAATACATAGTAACCATGATAATACCAGTAATAATAATGGGAACATTGTAGTTATAACAGGGATAAGGGTAAGATAGATACTGTGTATATACTTACATAACAAAGGGTTTACAGGCGGAGCAAAATCATCAACGTGGACAACGATGAGAAGGACTAGGCGAATGGACATAAAGATAAATGAGATGAAAGTATAGGTTAACATTCGAAGGAGACTAATGAGACCTAAAAATCGAATTCGAGCACAGGCCTTCTATCGGCAGCTCGTTGGACCCATGTGTGGGGTTTTATATATGTGTCAGTGTCCTTGACCCCAAATGAAAATTATTATCTTGCCCCCCAATGGTTAGTCGCCAAAGGTGAGTGCCATGTAGGAACTGCTAAGGCCCGATCCCATAGCGGGTTCAACGCACCACCGATAGAAGGTATATGTGTGATTTCTATTTCTGGGCCCTTTCAATTAAAGGTGTTGGGCCAGAACACGAACGGCCTTGGAAATGTTTAAATGAATCAGTAATACACACGCAAATACAACATGCAAAGTTAAAATTGGACCTATAAAACACCAACTAACCCTGCTAAAATACGAGAAAGAGAACAATTAAATACAAAATTATAAAGATAAAAGTAAATTAAAATAATAACAAAGTGCAACAAGATCCGCACGAAATAAACATAAACATAGCATGAAAACAGAAAAATTTGACCGAAATTCGACAATTTAACAAAAAATACGAAAATCCATGAAAATGGAATAAAAATCAAATATTTTGAATTGGAAACAATTCAATTAAAAAATTAAAAAAGAAAATTGTCGAATTAAATTATAAAAATTAATAAAATTAAGATTAGAATATTCTGGAAAATCACAAGGTCAAATTTTGTTTTACTAAATCAAAAATAACACTCAAGGTTAGGGTCGTACAATAGGTATATATACTGATTCATTTTCACATAAAAAAAATCGTTTAAATCAGTTTTAAGCAGTTTTTCAATCTTCGTCAAAATCAGTTTTTACAAAACCTGAAATCGGTTTTTAATCTGAAGCAGTTCTAATCATCTTGAAGCAATTTTAATACTTGATGTGAGTGAAGAAACGTTCAATGATTTTCTCCACGTCGCACCCAAACGACCTCGTATGAGCTCTGTTTGGAGTATCGGCGAGGGGAAAGATTTTTATGCGATGAATGCAGTTACGAATATGTATTATGACGATTATATAAAATAAATGATAAAATATACACACAATTCAGGCAGTGTAAGAGCAGTTTATCTGCCAATAGCCTGTGCTCGTGAAGGTTCCGGCGTGAATAACGCAGGGCCCAAACGTCAAATCATAACCGTTTAGGCGAAATTGGGAGGAGGGGAAGTAGTCTTTTGGCTACTCCTCTACCACCCAGTTTCCTATAATTTCGACCTAAATTTTGATTTCACATATCGGCCAAAATCACAAAACAAATTTACCCCTGAAAAATCACTCAATTTGCTTTTATTAAATCAATTATAACCCTCCACCAGAGAATAGAAAAAACCATGAACTTAGATTGTCGTAAATAGAGTCAGATTGTTTATCAACCAAATAATCAGGATATTTAAATGAGACCTAAATTACTTTAACAAAATAAGAAACATGATACATCCAGGATTTGCATAGTCAACATCCGTTTTCACCCACATGGATACCATAATAAATCGAGAGTAAATGACACGAATCATGAGTCACATATATTGATTTCTAAAGCATCACGAATAGGCCACGAATTATTCATGATCGACGCCCAGACAAATAAATAGCGAAATCTACGAAATCATGCGATGTAAAGAACCCTTGTAGGAGTTGGTAGTTAAACGGTGAGGAGCTGAAATCTGAAATAATCATTTAGGGAAAATTAATAAAATCAGTCACTTGAATTGCCGCCAATAATGAGATCTAAAATTGCTGAATATGGTCAATTGAATGTTATAGAAATAATAATGATTAGACCAATGTAATAATCCACAGAAATTCACACATGAAATGCGTCTAACCAATAACGAAATAAATCGCGGATCGATAAGGAGAAATATGGGAAATCACACAGGTGACGTGGCTAACCAACAATTGAAATTGATCGCCGATTGAAACAACGACATGTAGTAACTGAAGGAGACACGTGGCGAGAAAATAAATCATTTAATTCCTGACCAAGAAATTCCACGTCAATAGGAAATTACCGATCAAAATAAATATAATGTGCATACACTCTCGATCACCAACACGAACATACATGCACGGTAAACGATTTGATATAAATATGTAGACTAATGTAGACATTTTCAGTCAGCCACTATGAATAGTAAGAATAATTTTAACAGACAAGGTAACACCAGAGTTCAAGGCCATGCCTCCCATCACCATGACGACGAGGAGATTACAATGGAGCGTCGAACGGGCGCCCAAGAAAGTAAAATTATTATTTACGTAATTACATTTTTAACCAACATAAATATTCATAAATTCTGGCCAACCACAACAATCGTCCGACATATTCGGTTCAAAGATACCAATTCAGCGAGAACCAAACTATCACTAAAGCAGGGGAAGATTGTGTCAATCCAGAGGATTTTAATCATATCGATAATGATCCAAATAAAAATCTTTAAAATTGTTGAATTTAATTGAATTACCTTTTCGCTTAACGTTAAACGAACACCTCAAAGGCAAGCGCCTATATCGTAGAGTATTAATTCAAAGAATAAATTGTAAAAGTTCGAATTATGAATGGTAGCAGAAACAGCAATTGAGACAATCATTGAATCTTAAAACCCAGATAAACAAAATGCGATACCTCCATAGTGCCTCGTTCTAACGGCCACCAGTTGTATCCTCGGCCAGAGTGAACAACCAGAGCCTAAATTTTATTCTCATCGACACAAAAACCGTCTCCAGGAAGTACTAGAACTGAATAAAAATGTCAACGCAATATACTCATGAAGAATCTTACGGACGATGAACACCAAGTCGACCTCATTTTTACACTAAGATAACTTCAATACTCCATTTATATACACTGTCTATTCGTCACCCCACACACCACTCGAGAATATCCACTACGTGAAGTTAAGGACCCAGTCCGACGTTTTCGGTATCGCCGAAAATAGCATTTTACACTCACGCACAATTTCATTTATATAGTGTTACAATTTTTCCATATTTTGAATTAATAATATTCATTTTGACAGACTCATGGATATACGAGTCCCAAATAACCATGAGATTCCCATCTCACGTCGCCGCAAAATCTATACCAGATAAACGAAGACATTGCAGCTGGACTAATTCCGAGCACAGATGGGTATGCCCCCTCTTACGGCATCTCATTTGAGCTCGATGATCCGCGAGTAAACCAACCAATCAGGCCTATGACAGTGTCCATGCCGAAGAAAGTTCTTCTGAGGGAGATGAGATCAGAATTAAGAGAGCGAGAACTGGAGTGGGATCATTCCTACGCGCTAAGAGCGGACAGACCAAACTTGAAACGCCGTTATTCACAATCTCGTTACCATTGAGTTTGATAAAATAAATTATTTCGGAGTTATTGTTTTCGTCTTTTCATTTATCTACCGTAAAACTATTTTCGTATATCATACTACCCCGCAAATAATTTTTAACGCATTAGAACTTCTAAACTAATGATAAATTGATTGTAAAATAACCAGAGAAATCTATTAATGAACTATTTTTTTGTAGAAATGAATTCTGATGAAATACTAAATACGGTTTTCAAAAGTGCCCGAAAGGAGTATACAGATCTCCACAGACAGATGTTGGAATTAACTGGAGAAATACACCGCATAAAGTCAACGTGGATAGAACCATCCAAGGCGAAAGTTCTATACCAACGAATAACTGCCGCCCAACGTGGATGGGCTGAAAAGAAGCGATTGACGCAGGCCATGAAGACGCAGATTTGCGGACTAGAAGTGGCGCTAGCGGCCTGCCAAGAAGGCCAAGCTGTCACGTATCCCTCAGTTTTCGCACTGGGCCAGCTGGCGTATTGTGACGCCACTAGCATATCTAAACCGGCGATAAAACCACCTCAACGTCGTCCAGGAAAAATCGAACGGGCGAGGCGACGAGCAATGAGATTGACGGGGCAATCAAACTGAAAAATGTTATATCCAATAAATTTTTGATAAAATATCTATACGTTTATTAACCTTATTAATTATGACTACGAATGATCTACGCAAGAAAGTAAAGCATAACTCAAAGAGAGAGACGACAGATCATGCTTGCAAGTGAAAGGGACCGGAAATAGAAATCGCACACATACCTTCTATCGGTAGTGCGTTGAACCCGCTATGGGATCGAGCCTTAGCAGTTCCTATATGGCGCTCACCTTTGGCGATTCCATAACTAGTGGTTGCATTACCAACGTTGCTTGGCAACGGGTAACCATTGGGGGAGAGACAATAATTTTCATATGGGGTCAAGGTTAATGACATCACCCTACAAAACCTCACAAAGGTGCGATCAGTCGTCTCTATTTCTCCGATTGAATCTTTATTCTCTTGCGTAGATTATTCCTAGTCATAGTTAACAAATTTAACAAATGTGCAGACAATTCAACTAATAAATTTATTTGCTATGACATTTTTTCATTTTTGTTGTTCCGCCGATCTCATCGCCCGTCGTTTCGCTCTCTCGATTTTTCCCGGACGACGTTGAGGTAGTTTTACCGCCGGTTTGGTTGTGTTTGTCGAGTCGCGATACGCCAGCTGGGCCGGTGCAAAAACTAATGGGTATGGGACAGCTTGGCCTTCTTGGCAGGCCGCTAGTGCCACCTCTAGTCCGCGAATCTGCGTCTTCATGGCCTGCGTCAATCGCTTCTCTTCAGCCCATCCACGCTGAGCGGCGGTCACTCGTTGATATAAGACTTTTGCCTTAGTTGGCTCTATCCCCGTTGCTTTTACATGATAAATTTCCCTAGTTAATTGTAGCATTTGTGTGTGGAGATCGGAATTCTCCTTTCGGGCGCTTTTGAGAGCTGCATTTAATACCATACCAGAGTCCATCTCTACAATAAAATCTATCATTAATAGATTCCTTTGACTATTATAAAATAAATTTATCATTGATTTAGTATTTCGAACGTGTTAAAACTACTTAAAAGTTATATGACATGTAAAAAAAATGTCAGGGGGGGGGGTAGATGTAAGCATGAAACAATGAACTCCGAATAATTTATTTTACAAAAATTTAGTTGTAACGTTGCATCGCACATCGCCTGTCTGCATCTGGTGGCGGCGTGAGATGGGAATCTCATCGTGATTCGAGATTCGTCGACCCATGAATCTATTAAAATGAATGATATTAGCATTATGTACGATAAATCATGAAACTGAATAAATAAATTTATATATAGGTATAGAGTTGTATATGGGATTTTGTACGCATTTTCGGCGACACGGTTCAAAAAAATTCGGATTAGTCCTCTAACCTAACCCAGTTTGGAATTCTTGAGCCGTACATACGTTCATGGGAGTCATTTATATGGGTGATTTGCAGGTGGTATTAGTAGATGGATTGTTGGAACTTCCTCAGTGAAGAGGGATACCGACGTAGTCTTCGTTTTCCTGAGGGTTTTTTTATTTGTATACTTCGCTGGTGTTTGTCATTTTAATTCTAATTCTCTTGAAATTCGACTTTTACTTAAGAGTAGATCGAGGTGTGGCGAGGGTGATAAAAAAAATATACTCCAAGCGTTCGTTCTGGATCAAAGACATTAGCAGGTGTTCATCATGGTGATACACTATTGAAATTGCACTCCTTGGTTGCCCGAACTTATTATTTAACGAATTACCCAGGTATTCTTAACGGAACACGTGATATTGTTCGTGGCTCGAATTTTTCTAATGGTCACTTCGGTTCAGTGTTTTAATGAGTGGATATGTGCCTTCTATTCATGCATGTAGGTTTATATTAAATTCGAATTTAGATGAACATAACAACATAGAATTTATTTAAACCGCCATCATAGAAATCGGTCTTTCGGTCATATTACATTTCTTTCAGTCTGAGAATATTTTATCCTTGTCCCAATTTAGGTCTTCTAGCGAGATATGCTGAACTGTTATCATGATTGGCCGGATTTCATGAAATTTAATTGTCATTAAAAAAATATGCAATTAATTAAAAAAATCCCTCACTTTCTTGGGCGTCGGTTCGACGCTCCATCGTGATTTCTTCGTTGTCTCCAGAATGGAAAGAACAACCTTGGACTCCTACATTGTTTTGCCTGTTGAAATTTGTCTTGTAATTCATTGTGGTCGACTAAATTTCTGACATTGGTTAATCTATTTATATTGTCAAGCCTACCATGCAGGTATGTCTGTTTGTGTCCAAGCCAGTGTGTGCGATATACCCATTTAGTCAGCTGTTTCCTGTTAACGTGGACTTTCCTACCACTTATCGATCGGGAATCGATTTAGATTGTCTCTCGCCACGTTTAAAATTTAATTTAAAGGAATTACATTGCCTTGATCTCACTTTTTGGATTGTTTCTGTAACCGTTTGGTTGATCATTCACCTTAATTAAGATTTTCTCATTTTTCGGAGGTACTTCAGGTAAACTGACTTTATTATTTTTCACTGAATAAACTATTTCAGGTTTTCCGTTTTCCATGTCTTAACCGCGAAATCTTTGCCTGAGTGAACGTCAGAAATTCACCGATGTCAAAGGATTCTCACACATTTCTCCTTTCATTCATCGTGATGCTATTTATGAGTGATTAGTGACTAATTTTCAATAATTTTTATGCAATAATTATATGCTGGTCGTGCGTTCATGATTCATCTTTTCCGTTTGATTTATTACTGTGTCTCTACAGGGGTGAAAATGAAACTTCGCGACGTTAATTCGCGACGTAATAAATTTCCTATTCGGCTGACCGTTTCTATTGACGGAAACACTGACCTTATATGTAATAACTCAGGTTCGTGAATTTTTCTACCTTTTTGTGGAGTGCTGTAATTTATTAATAAAGTTGGGTTGGCTTTAAGGGGTGGTTTGTTTTTTGTTCGGTTTACGTGAGAGGTATTATATTATTCTTCTATTACTTGATTAGGGTTAATTATAAAATTTTTGGGTGGGTTGGTTGCGCGGTGAATGATTTTAAGTTTTTGGGAGAAGTTTTAAATTACAGATGTAATGGTTAACTAATGATAATAAAGGTATCGTCGATAGTGATGCTATTAATTACGCCATCTATTTAATACGACTAGCTGATGGTGAGTTTACTGACTGAGGATCGTTTATGCCCTTATCGTTTTCATTTATAGTTTATCCTCTTATTATTTTCTTTAGCTGCGGTTTAAATTTATGCCAGTTAAATATTCGGGTAGTTAATTCTTATTACACGTTATCATAATTTTATTTTAGCTAGAGATATTTAAAGATAATAAAAATTTCCGATTTCGTTTCCCCACTTCCTCCCTTTCAATTTGATCCTAGGATGATTGTGTTCATATTATAATTTTAAGAGTGCTCACCGAGCTACTCAATGTTTATGATTTTTAGCCGTTATGTGAATTGAATTTTTGGTCGAAATTATAGGGAAATGGTCGGTGGAGGAGCAGCCAAAAGACTTCTTCCCCTCCTCCCAATTTCCTCTATGACGGACATTATTGACGTTTAGGCCCTGCGTTATTTACGCCGGAACCTTCACGAGCACAGGCTATTGACAGATAAACTGCACCTACACAGCCTGAATTGTGTGTATATTTTATTGACTTGCAGTGCGTGAGTGGCTGTGGGCCGAAAATATTTCGACTTGGATAGAATTCGATTGTTGTTTGAAACATTTATTTTCATATAATACACCATAGTTGTCATAATCATTAGTTGTACATCATAACTCTCTCCCCACGCCGACGTCCAAGCAGAGCTCCTTCGAGGTTGCAAGGATGCGACGTGGAAAGAGTTTCGAATATTCCTTCACTCACATTTTCAAAGTTTCTGAGTTCCACTGATTAAGAGTTAAAAAAACGATTAAAGTTTTCCAAAAACTGATTTAAGGTTAAAAACCGATTTTAACGATTAAAACTGCTTAATTGCTTAAAATTATGTGAAAATGAATCGGTATATTGTACGACCCTAACCTTGCATGTTAACTTTGATTTATTAAAACAAAATTTGACCTTGTGGTTTTCTAGCATATTCTATTCTTAATTTTATTATTTTTATAATTTAATTTGACAATTTTATTTTAAACTATTAAATTGAATTGTTTCCAATTCAAATTATTTGATTTTTATTCCATTTTCATGGATTTTCGCATTTTTTAGTAAATTGCCAAATTTCGGTCAAATTGTTAGGTTTTCGTGTTATTTTTATGTTTATTTCGTGCGGATCTTGTTGCACTTTGTTATTATTTTAATTTATTTTTGTGTCTTTTGATTTTATATTTAATTGTTCTCTTTCTCGTATTTTAGCAGGGTTAGCTGGTGTTTTATGGGTCTGATTTTAAATCTGCATGTTGTATTTGCGTGTGTATTACCGATTCATTTAAACAATCTTCAATGCCGTTTGTGTTCTGGCCCAACACTTTTATTATTATAAATATTTAGTAAATTTAGATATTCTGTTTCATTTTCTCTTTGATAATTCAAGTTAACATATGAATTTTTCATAATTATACAAGGTTTCTAATTATTTTTAGAAATTTTACATAATTAAATTAAATGATTCACAGTCATTTAGGCGCTGTTCCGGTGACCTGGACGAATTTCAGTTATGATATGACAGTCTAACGGCTCAGAATCTTCCCACCGGTTGCTTTTACACCAGGCCATTAATAGGTTGGTAACTGGTTATTGTGAAGAAAAGGATGTCAGGAAAATAAGGAATAAAATTTTATGGAAAATCAGATAATTGAAATTTAAGGACAAGTATTTAATGTAAAAGCCATTTCACAATCTAAAAAACATGACTAGTGACAAAATCATTTATATAAATGACAAATTGAAGAAAAAATGAACAGTGTAGGAAGAATCAAATTGAGTGAAATACAAAAGATCAAAAGTTGTATGTGATCTGTGGTTTAAGAAATTTGTAGTGTCATAAATTCAACGCGAGTTCGAGCGGTTTACACAAAACTATCACGTAGAAGTCATAAAACAATCTCAAAGAACCGAATCCCTGGTACGACGCTGTTGTCAGCAGGAAAAAACTTGGATGCCCCGGATACAGCTAAGAAGCTCAAACACCATAGCGATCTTCTACAAAGCCAATTGTTAGAAGAGGGAGAAAAATCTCGACTTTTGGAAAAAAATGAATTAAAACTAAAGGAGACATTATGGCTAAAATAGCACAACGCTTCAGTGCCCTCGAGATCACCTCCAAAGCGTCGTACTCCACTGTTCAAAATACGGTGATCAAGCATGCAAGCGAAAATTAAAGATAACAGGATTAATGGGCCTTTTGAAGCATTTTGAACGATTGAAACTGATTTAATATATTGTTTGTATTTGGATATTCTAGAATTTTGTTTTGATTAAATACTTATTCTGCTACCTAATTGGTATTATTTTATAACTTCATTATAATAAATTGAAGGACCCTAATCGCAAATAATGATGTAACCTTCTCTATGGTAGCGGTTGAACTCCTATGCGCCAATGGTCTTTACATGGCTAATCTTTTAATGACGACCGCCCATTAAGACACAATTCGAACGTCATTCATGACGCATGACTAATGTTGGTGAGGATGCGTCTGAAAACCTTTTCCCTCATCATGTACTCAGCAGTCCGTTTCACGATGTTAATATTGTTAAATTTTGACTTAGCAAACAAAGTTTATAATTTGATATACTGCTTCATATCTATTTGAATATTATTTTATTGAATAATTATACAATCAATTTAGTTTAAATCAAAATAGGCTTATAATTCAAACCGATAACTGAATTATGTTGAATACTAATAAAATTAATTTAAATATACCAAATAAGTATAATTTAGGAACATTATGACTAATTATCCCAAATTTATGACAATAATTTATTGTTTTCCAAAGCATGATATTAATTAGTTTTACGTCATATTACGATTATGACTTCATTTTATAAAATGTAAATATCAAAATTTGTTTTCTAAATAATATTAAAAATGTAAACGTTAAAAAACAATCATATTTTACCACAAAAATTTAAAATAAATTATGCTAAACAATACAAAGAGAAATATGCAAACAATAACATATTTCACATAAATAGATTTCAAGTTTAAGTATGAAGCATCTTGGCGATATCTTTTAGAAAGCGATGATATATTTGTTAACTTATCATCTAATACTAAATAACTATTACAAACAAGAAGTAAAATATGGAAAATATACCACTAAGAGACTCTCCCCTCTGGATAACATCATCTATATTTTTAACCATAATTCTTTGAACATCTTTTAATTCGTAGTTTAATTGAGATATATTTCTTGAAGTTCTCGTGTCAGTGTAAATTTTCTTAGCTTTCTGAATATATCTATCTAAGTAAATTAAATAAAATTTTAAAAATAGAAAAAATTACCAAATTCTATAAATGCATAAGGTCTGGATACTATATTGACTTTACTTCCATGTTCATTATGAAACTCACCCATAATATCGGTTAAGAAAGCAAAAGCCATTTTCTTTGAAAATTCTTTCTCTGTTAATATAATACCACACACACCACGATCCACCAAATAGTGAAACATGTAATTATCTGTGTCAATAGAACAAACGGATGGCGAATAATTATTTATCTTTTTAAATAATTGCTTGGCTTGAGATTGATATTGATTCAAGCTTTTAATAATCTAAAACATTAAGATAATTAAAATATATATAATAAAAATTACTTTCTCGTCTTCTTGCATTGAGGCAGCTAAAACCAAGCCATCGCTAATTCTTCCTATCATAGTTAATAAGATCATTTTTATTTTACGTGGAAAATTTTAAAATGTTTCAGTAAGGGTTACTAAATCTGGTCAATATAAACAAATAATTATAAATTAATTTATACATGGAAATTCTTAAGTAAGTGAAAATTAATTACTATGTATAAATGAATTAAAAAATTTCTTTTTTTCAATTCCTATTTGAAATTTTACAAACCATATTAAAATTACACATGACATTAGATTTATTTCATAATACTAAATTCGGATAACCCAAGGTCCTTTGCAGTGTTTGGCCAAAACAAATGGTGGGTTAATGGGTGTTGATATTTTGAAACTATATGGTTGTTACCCAGACAACCCCATACAAATTTTTTTCGCTTAACACTCGGCACCCGTTGCTAAGCAACGTTGGAACTGTGTTCGAGTGGGTGGATCGTCCGCAAAAAGTGAGCGCTATTACTAATGCTATAATTGATCAACGATCCATTGGTCCAACGAGATGCCGATAGAAGGCCTGTGCTCGATTTCGATTATTGGGTCCCATGTATGTCATAGATTTTACTGCCGTATGGGTTATAGACCCTTGAAAAACTCTTTGAAAGTACCGATTAAATAACAAGGAAGATATAATTATGAGAAAAACACAGGTAACTTGCAACTAAGAGACATTCTATAAGTTATTTAGGCCTGCTTCGGCAATCGAGCGGCTCGGCGTCTTGCCAGCTCTTTTCTCCCTGGTCGATAGTTGTTCGACGCTGTTGTTTTTGTTGGGGTGGCCATCGCATCATGGTAAGCTAGTTAGGCGGGAGCGAAGACGAGGGGGTAAGTGACAGCTGCCCCTTCTTGGCAAGCGGACAAGGCAACTTCCAACCCCCGTATCTGTATTCGGAAGCTCTGATTCAGCTGTTTTTCGTCCGCTCAACCCTTATGGGCTGCGGTGAGACGTTGATGTAGGGGTTTGATCTTTTTTGGGTCTACCCAGGTAGCCTTTGTTTGCTGGATCTCACGGGTTAACTGAAGGATCTGGTCATAGAGGGCTTTGTTGGTTTGCTGGGCACGGGTCAGTTCAGTTCGTAGGATTTGGAGAGGTTCCATTTCTGAGAAGAATTGATATTAACACTTTTATTACCAATTTATAATTCGCAAGCATACTGTTAATTTAAAACATAACTTGCAAAATTTATACTAAGAAATCATCAAAATAAAATGAAAACAAATCTCAACGACAAGTTTCTATTAAAGAAAAAATGTTCGTAGTAACCGAGACGGTTGGTGTTGGCTAACTCAGGGAGGTCAGGCATCGTCGAAAAATTTCTTTATCCCCTCCTCCGAGGAGTAGTTTGAAATCACTAACACGGGCCGCTTCGTATTACGGGCCGGTCTTGGGGAGGGTGGATAGGTGTCCGCGAGTCGCCCGGTTGCGAGATCGTCCTCTACGTTGGCCAAATAATCCCTGGCTCAGTCTACCGCAGAGTCGACATGGCGTCGGTGGTCCAGGAAGTGATTAAAGAGTGCCCGGGCCCGTATTTGGATGTCTTGGGACGGACTTGGGTCGCTGGATCGACCCTCTTTCTTAAATTGTCTCATTGTAAGCTCCACCAGGAGCGTGTCTTCTCGCCGGTTTTCTCCAGGCTGAGGCGTGTCGGGATATCGTTCTCGATTGGTAAGTCGCCACGCTTGTCGCCATTGGTCTGCGACGTGAGTGGTAATATAGACATGGGATCCCGATTGTACTGAATAAAACCGTAAATTAACATGGGTTGATCGAAGGAGCTTTTTATTTAACATCCGTCTACTCAGATATATTTGAGGGCGTTGCTTCTTAGGTCTGAGTCAGGTGAGCGAATGTCCTATCTCCATAGACGGAAAATGATTTTTATGGGTATAGGGTAGGGTCTGCGTTAATTGGGGAAAACTTAACTATGTCACGTCGAAATTTATGATTATCCCGATAATGGAAATCGATTACAGGTGACTAAACTCGCCACAAAATAAGTCTAATCCCTGAGCAAAACCTGGGATAGCTGGACTGCTCAAGGTTCGTGTGGGTTCAAAAGAATGTGCTTACTGTACTTCAATTTAAACCTAATTTCATGTGACCAAAACAGAAAACTGTCTTTGGAGTAATTCGACAGAGCATCACAAAAAAATTTCGGGGAGCTAATCGACTGGAAGCGTGGTAAGGGTAATTAAGATGTCTAAACCCCTCCCAAAAATGGTCAGTTTTCTTAAGATAATTCCCCTGAGTCGGGATGTCGAATTATATAAGCTTTTCCAAAATTGTGGAATAAATTGAGAATTGCACCACTTGACATAAATAACTAGAGTCTTCTAAAATTACCCAAGTAATCCGAGCTTATACTAGTATAACTGGTATAACTATGATTTCACAAAGGGATTTAAGCCCATCACCAGTCTTCTTAAAAATAAATTTTCTGTTCAAAAACGAAATCAAAAGACAACTTACAAAACTGGTCGGAATAATTAGTTTATTTCAATAAAAGTCATTCGAAACCCTGTTATTCGGTTTGAAAAATGGGTTGGAAGGTACCGATACTCGAATTTTCGCCAATTAACTTGCATGGTTAAGGCTTCTTAAACGGTCAAAATTTTCTTCTATAAAGGGCTTGAAGCGATCTGGCTATTCAACAATTTAAATCAATATTTCGTAGGTTAGTTCAATTAGTTATAATTCTTTCATATGACAGAAATGAATTTCGAAAAACTAAAAGTACTGATAAAATTTCGTAAAATAATTTACCGATTGTGGGTTTCCAATAAACCAAAATTTGATTCTAAGGCTGAAAAATTGAATAAAAAAAAAATCTAGCCAATTACAAATTCTAGGACAGAAAGTTTGAAATAAATAGAATAATTTAACCGATTGTAGATTCTAAAACGGAAGGTTTGAAATGAATAAAATAATTTAATTTATTATAATTCCAAAATAGAAAGTCTGAAATGAATAAAATAATTTAATTAATTATAATTCTAAAATAGAAAGTGTGAATGAATTTTTCGAATAATTTAATCGATTCTGAAGTTTTTCATAGTTCCTAAAAATAATCCAACTTTTCTGTCGAGTAATTTCCAATCATCGGGGTTTCCCAAATGACGAAAATGATTTTTCTAATGGTATTGCCAAAAAATGATAATAGCGATTTGTAAGGTTTCCGATTCTTAGCTCCCACAATCAAACTACTCATGGGTCATATATCGATTTTAGTAGTTAGAATTTTTGAGGTCAAACTATCCTTACTCCTGGGAGTTGCATGAGTATAATGTAAGCTTATAAATTTCATTCGAACTTAAAGCTCGTGGTCACTGAACTTGGGCTGCTTATCTTGTCCTGAGTATGGGGCATGGGTGTTGCGGTGTTTCTACGGCTTACGCCAAAAAAGTCGTAAATTTATAATAATGAAGAGGAAATAATTTACCCATGGGCCGCTCCTCGATCGCAACGTCCTCTCCTATGGTCCTGACGGTAGTGCGCCTATCTATTGTATTTCTTTGTGGATTCATCTCGGAAACAATTTTTAGCTTTCTTACAACTTTTAGTTTTATTTGAATGTAATCTGCTGTGCTGGCTCGTCACTATATGTAACGTTAGTGTGTCATGTATTGATCTGTAGGAAGATGTGCACACTGACCAGCAGCGAGTGTGTACCGTAAAGGTCACTACTAATCGTGACAAATTTCACTATCGCTTCTAGAGAATGTCAATTCCGGTGGGTATGACTTGACGTGCACGCATCAGCCATTGTCAGTTAATCCGGATTTCCCTGTAAAGGTCATAGTCTCGATGTAGGCGATTTTTTTGCGCTAGTGTCTCGCCCTAAGATAAATTCGTTATTCCCAGAGGTAGTTTATTTGTTTGTCCTTAATCGAATTAACATTATATTTTAGGTGATTTTAATGGATGTGTACATCTTTTATCTTGGATCATTCCAGTGGGGTTCTGAATTATATTTCTGATATTGAAACGCAGGATTTCTTTTCCTTCTTGGATATTAAAGTAATTTACTACTGTTATTAAAATGATTGTTATGAGTTCAGGAAAATTGGCGTTCTTTTCCTCTTCCTGCGCCTTCCACATCTATTCGTAATCAGACATTGTCTACTAACACTATGCGTTATCCAATGGAACTTATTAATTTTATCCAGGTAAGGTTAATTCGTGATAACTCATAACCGTCTAAAACCAACTCCTTTTAATTTAGACAGGGACAAAAATTTATGGTTCTCGATTTTATACAGGAAGACAAAACAATATTTAAAATGGTATTAGACGAGAATCAATTAGAGGACTTGTACCATATCCAGTTGGCAAAAGAAATGGAAGCATCGACGGATACGGGAACTATGATGGTTGATCAGCAATTAATTTTTCAATGTGGAAAGTGAAGTTTTCATGAATATAATGAGACATTCTAGAACCCTTTCTTTTGTATATTTATGATGATTTCTTTGTACCGCTCACTTATTGTATTCTCATGTAATAATTGTTATCACGTTGGTAGTTAAGTAATTTGCATTTGCGTGTTTTAATATTGATTTATTTTATTTGGGAAATCTCTTCAATTAGCGCGGGATTACGAGTTGAATTTTGAATTCCTTACTTTCTTATTTACGGTTTGGAGTTTGTGTTGGGAGATTACGTTCCTTGATCCTGCTCGATTTTCTATTCTTAGTTTATGGGAGTTACTGCAGCTACGATATATAATGTTAACGGATTTTATCAAAGCTTATTTTACTTCCGGGGGTTCGCGGTGACTACCTTCTCCTCAGTAGGCCTATTGATTTTTTGCGGGTTATTAGATGTTTAGCCTAATCGTTTATGAAAAAGAAAAGAACTATTGTGGGTGATCCTACCTACATATAGCAGGTACCTTAACTTCGTCTCCTTTACCCAAAGGACGTTTATCTAATCCTGACGTGAAAATGCCAAAACAATGGGGGTTTTGCGCTACGAAAACTTATGACTTTTACTTTATTGGGGTTCGTACGAGACGATGCTCGAAGTTTATTTTTATGATCCCCTTATTCTCAGTAAATTGGATTCGGAATGGTAATTTCATCATTTTCTATTTTTTCCCCGTTTCAGTTGAATTAGTACTAGTCTAAATTTTTGTGGTTTCTATCATTACGTCATCGAGATTTCGGTTAAACTCTCGTTGTTATCTGTTAGCTTATCTATAAGCGTACCGATTTACGTCTCTAAATTTAATTCGTTTAAATTCGTGACTCTAGATTACAAATTGTTAGGCGCTTAAGAGCTATTTAATTATAAGGAATTTAAATTCTTATCCATAGTTTAAATTTAGTGGTCAAAATATTAACATAATATTACCATTAATTTCAAGAGTTATAACAACGATTTCATTTATAATGCCCCCGTTACCTTCCCTGGTTGACCTTAGGTGCGTTGTGTTTATGTTATAGTTAATGGGTGCCCACTGGACTACTCGGTGTGGTGATTTTGAGCCGTGTGTAAATATAGTTTAGGTCGAATTTAAAGAAATCGAGAAACGAGGAAGTAGCCAAAAGACCACTTCCTTACTTCTCCTTTCTTCTATACGGGTAATATTGACGTTCCGATCCCTGCGTTCCGCACGCCGGGTCTTCACGGGCACAGATCATTGGCGATATTCCACGCACTTACACGAATCTGAATAACATTTCTGATTTTAATTACTTGTGATGTGTTTTGGCTGTGGGCCGGAAAAATTTCGACAATTGATGATTAATGAAAACAAAACGATTTTAGGAATTATAAATATTTTATTAATATTATTCAAAATAATATAACAATTACTTGCTCCAATATATAACGAAAATCATACAAAATATCACCCCCCCCCCCACGCCGACATCCAAGCAGAGCTCTATTGAGATTGCGAGGATGCGACGTGGAGAGAGCTTCCAAATAAAACTCTCACTCACTTAGTAAAATAGATTTTTAAGAAAACTGTTTTATCAGTAAAAACGATTAAAATTGTGTAAAAATGAATCGGTATATATACCTATTTTTTGTCCCTAACCTTGCGTGTTCTTTTTGATTTAGTAAAACAAAATTCGACCTTGGTATTTTCTAGTGTATTCTAATCTTAATTTTTATTATTTTTTAATTTCATTTGATAATTTTTTATTTGAAATTTTTATTGAATTATTTCTAATTCAAATTCTTTGATTTTATTTTCATTTTCATGAAATTTTCATTTTTTGTTAAATTATCAAATTTCGGTCGAATTTGTTTGGTTTTCGTGTTATGTTTATATTTATATCGTGCGGATCTTGTTGCTTTTTTGTTATTATTTTAATTTATTTTTATGTTTATTATTTTATATGTAATTGTTTTTCTCTCATATTTTGATAGGATTAATTGATGTTTTCATAGGTTTTGAATTTAAAGCTGCATGTTACATTTGCATGTGTGTTACCGATTCATTTAAACATTCACAAGGCCGTTTGAGTTCTGGCCCAACACTACTATGTTCCCTATGTTGTTACTAGCATTACCATCGTTACCATTACCTGTATTATTCTAATCCATTATCACTGCTATTTCTTATTACTGTTGGGCCAGAACGTAAGCGGCCTTGAAGAATGTTTAAATGGATCAGAAACACACATGCAAAAATAACATGCAATTTAAATAAACCGAAAACACCAATTAAACCATATAAAATCTGAGAAATAAAAGAATTAAATATAAATTAACAAACATAAAAATAAATTAAAATAATAACAAAGTGCACCAAGATTCGCACGATACCTACACAAACATAACAAGAAAACACAACAAATTCGATGAAATTGAAAAAATCAATTAAAGTTCATTAAAGTGAAATTTAAAGCAAAAATTTTGAATTAGTAATAATTCAACAAAAATTCTAAATAAAAAATTATAAAAATAAATCAAAAAATATCAAAAATAAATAATAGAATTTGCTAGAAAATAACAAGGTCGAATTTTGTTTTACTACATCAAATTTCACACACCAGAAAATTAGGTATATATACTGATCCATTTTCACATTTAACTTAACCATTTTTTGAAAATTGTTTAAACCATTTTCAGACTGATTAAAAACCATTTTTGAAAACCAGTTTAAAACTGTTGTGAAATTGTTCAATTCTATTTAGAAACTTTACTTTCAGAATTTTTAGGTGATGATCATTGATTTTGGAACCCTCTTTCCACGCCCCGTTCTTTGCATCTCTATAGAGCTCTGCTCGGACGTCGGCGTGGGGGGGAGAGGTATTTTGGTTTATTGTATGATACCTGAATTTATGCTATTTTATGAATTGGAATGGTAACCTGTTTTTTTTGTTTTATAATTAATAAATATTATTTACATAAATTATTTTATACGTTTATATAAATTAAAATGTCGAAATTTTTCCGGCCCACAGCCGACACATAACGCAAGATAATAAAATCCACATAGTGCAGATTCATGTAAGTGCGTGGAAGATCGCCAATGATATGTACCCGTGAAGACTCAGCGTGCGCAACGCAGCGGTCGTAACGTCAATATTTATCCCTATAGCTGAAGCGAGAAATAAGGAAGAAGTCTCTGGCTGCTTCCTCGTTTCTCAATTCTGAAAAATCGACCTAAAATCATACTACATACGGCTTAAAATCATCACACCGAGTAGTCCAGTGGGCACTCAGTAAATATAATATGAACACAAAAATGCGCCTAAGGTCTATTAAAGGGAAAGGGTACTGGACTAAAACAAATTAAAATCGTTGATATAACTAATTGAAATCTATAATGTGTAATAAACTAATCATTGGTATACTAAATTAACTGTAAAAATTATTCAATAAATAATTCATTAACTCGATTAGATTAAATTATTGATTAATAATTAAAGACAAATAACTTCTGGATTAAGCTGAATTTGTTTCATTTTGAGTAAAATTAAAGGAATTTTGCATAAATATACACACTTTATGGTTAAATAAATTAAAACAATTAAAGTTAACGTAGTTATAGATTAAAAACAAAATTTTCATATATTAGTTTATTGGTTAAATAGTTCCTTGGTTAATAAAAATACATTAGTTGAATTAAAAGTCGATGCCGATCAACCAAGTCATTCAGTAATAAAAATTAAACGATTCGAATAAAAGTAAAATGGTTCCCTTAGTAAAGATCAAATAAACCTTGAACAAGAATAAAGTAGAACCAGATTCATGAAGTTACTAGTATGATGTTAATGTTAAAATAGTTTCGTAGAATTAAAATCAAGGTAGAATAAATTAGCAATGATGTTAATATTAAGGTAGTTTCACGGGATCAAAATAAATGTTGAATAAATTAGTCGAAGCAATGATGTTAATATAGTTTTATAGAATTGAAGTAAAGGTCGAATAAACTAGTGAAATAAAAGATATGCGAAAACCGAGTAATGAAACCGAACTAAGTTATTACAACCGTCCCTAAACCCAAACTGAAATGATTTATAAGTTCGTGATAAGGTTTTCTAAAAATGAAACAAGTTCAGAGACGAAAAACAAAATATATGAATTATTGTTTAAATTAAATTAACATCATTATAAAAATCAATGTTTTAAAAAATGAGAAAAACTTTTATTTTAATAACATACAAATTGT
Organism: Schmidtea mediterranea; assembly: GCA_022537955.1. NCBI lineage: Eukaryota > Metazoa > Platyhelminthes > Tricladida > Dugesiidae > Schmidtea > Schmidtea mediterranea. Next base: position 108,996 of record JAKGRZ010000041.1, on the reverse strand, counting down.
TAACTCACGAAAAATGTCAAATACATAAATTCCATAAACCGAAAACATTGCGACGACATAAAAATTCCATCCACTTGAGAGCTCCAATCGAGATACCTAGTTTTCCCTAAAGAATTGATGATAAAAAATGTTCATACCAATCTGCATAATAGCTTACCCAAATAAGTTCAGACTAATCCGTAAATCGATAAATCTAAAATTGAAATGTTATAAATCAGCGGATGTCACTAAATAGTCTCACTTCCTGTCAACCGTTTAAGCCACCAGATCCGCCGGAAGTTACGTGAAACACCAAACATACGTCGACGCTTCAGTGAATCGACATCCGCTCTCGCCTTCCAACGATCACTTAATTATAACATTCGATAAACGAAATTAACGTCAATATTGGATTTAGAAAATCCGCAAACGTGTATTATAAGAGATGATAATAAGAGTTGTTCGATTTAATGACAAATTTTATATTGGAAAACCTGAAAATGAAAGATTAAGTAAACGAACAAATTAAGATATAATACCGGTACAAAAATCTTTAAAATCCCCACTTGCATTTGACGCTACCTCCATCAATATAGCCACTACCCTTAAAAATAACTCGGCAATTTCTTAACATCATCCTGCCTAACTAAATAAAATGAATTGATCAATAGGTTTACCACCTGTGTAAAACATAATTCGCTCGTCTCGAAAGCAGTACAACCAGCGAGAAAGCCACTAGAACTCAATAAGATAAAATCAGATGACCCACTCAGTAGTGATATAGGCCCTATTTGTTTAACAATTTAACATGGTAAAGTTAATAGAGATAATATCAAAGCATTTTAGACATGCCACACGAACGAAGCATCAGTCGAAGTGTAGGAAAGCAGAGTCAGTCAATAATTCAATCGACCACGAGGTCATCCGATCCGATATATCAACAATGGCCGTATCCGACTGCCTGGAAGATATTAGGCGTAGAGAAGGAGCCCTGCGATATCTCAGAACGGCAATACCCAGCGGCAGAAACCTATACAAACGCACAGAACCTCCTCACCCAGTGGGAAAGGGTGCAGGAGCAAGTAGATTTGCAGGTGGTTAAGGCGAGGATGTACCTCGCAAACGTGGTAGAAGACATTCTCGCCGGGCGGATTGCAGCCACCTATCCACCTCGCCCAGTCCGAGATACCCGAAGACCCTACACAGTGGAGGCCCTCAAACGAAGCCTGAAGCGACATTGTCCTGAGGAATGACTTAATAATGATAGTTTTATGTAGTGGTTGATTCAAAATATTAGCAATTTGTGTGTTCTTTTCTTTGTATAACTGGAATTATTTGCGATTTTGTTTAAATGAAATAAATGATCCTTTAACTTGAGCAATAATAAATAAAAATGATCTGTTTAATTGTAGCGATGTCTTCCTTACGAATCTTGCAAACGGAATTGGACCACGCGAGACAAGCAAACACGGAATTACTCACCCAGATTATCCAATTGACGCTAGAAATGCAACATATGAAAGCGACATAGACGGATCCCGCAAAGACGAAAGCGATCTACCATCGACTCACAGCGGCCCAGAAAGGCTGGGGAGAAGAACGGCAGCTCAACCAGAGCCTGCGCACGCAGATTCGGGGACTTGAGGTCGCCCTAGCGGTATGCCGAGAAGGTGAAGCGGTAACTTACCCGCTCATCTTCGCCCCAACCCAACTGCCGCAGACAACCACCAAGCCAGCAGAACAACCCATCCCTCCAACCAACAATCGCCGACCGGGACGTAAGGAACGTGCCCGACGTCGCGCAACACAACTCCAAAACGACAAGTAGCAAATGATACACATGTGTTTAGATTGAATAGAATAGTTTTAACCTTAGTTGAATTGTTACTTTAACATAACCGTATGCCAACATTGTCATAAATATTTTTCATCACACCGCCAATTTGTTCCACAGTCTAATAAGAACCTAATCCTGAATAGTTACGAGGGACAGAACAAAGCGAGCATAGGTATTCTATCGACAGCTCGTGAACCCGAGGGTTGTCCGAGCAACTATAGTACTAGCCAATGGTACTCAATTTTTGCGGGCAATCCACCACTTGAACACATTACCAACGTTGCTTAGCAACGGGTGCCAAGTGGCGATCAGCATCATTTTGTATGGCGTTACTAGGGTCACCGGGAAGATAAGCAAGATTTGAAACCCTGTAACCCACCATTACTACCATTACCATTATATTTATTATTATTATTTTTATTATTATTATTATTATTATTATTATTATTGGGCCAGAACACAAACGGCTTTGAAAATGTTTAAATGAATCGGTAACACACATGCAAATATAACATGCAGATTTAAACTCAAACCTTTTAAAACACCAATTAACCCTACGAAAATGCGAGAAAGAGAACAATTAAATATAAAATTATAAAACACAAAAATAAATTAAATTAATAACAAAGTGCAACAAGATCCGCCCGAAATAAACATAAACATAGCATGAAAACCTAGCAATTTGACCGAAATTTGACAATTTAATAAAAAATGCGAAATTTCATGAAAATGAAATAATAATCAAATAATTTGAATTAGAAATAATTCAATTAAAAAAATCAAAAAAAAATTGTCAAATAAAATTTCAAAATAATAAAAATTAAGAATAGAATATTCTAGAAAATCACAAGGTCAAATTTTAATTTACTAAATCAAAAAGAACACGCAAGGTTAGGGTCGTACAATAGGTATATATACCGATTCATTTTCACATAGTTTTAATCAGTTTTTACAAAAACTTGAAACCAGTTTTTAACCAGTTAATCGGTTTTTTAACCAGAATCTGTTTTCAAATCTGAAACCAGTGTAATTCAGTAGAATCAACATTTGATGTGAGTGAGAGATTGTTTGATACTCTCTCCACGTCTTGTCCTCGCAACCTCGAATGAGCTCTGCTTGGATTTCGGCGTGGGGAGAGGGAGTTATGATATGCGATGTATGAATATTACGGATAACCGTGAGAGAAAACGATATGATGAAATATATATATTAAAACGAAATAGATATTTTCTTTTCTTTGTCGAAATTTTTCCGGCCCACAGCCGACACATATCGCAAGCTATTAAAATCAAATATACTATCGTAAATCGTGTAAGTGCGTGAATTATCGCCAATGATTTCGTACGTTGTTCGAATTTGTCACATAAACCATTCAAATTGCAAAGGTCGACATAAGAACCCACCCTAATATGATGAAATCAAACCTATATTAAATCATGGTAGTATAGAGAAAACCCTAATATTACACACTAATGCGCTTAAATCCAAATTACAGTCTTCTGAAATATAACTCACCGCGTAACTAATTCGAACCCCAGTGGGATTACTAGATAACAGAGAGCGATCATCATTAACCACGAAAATAAATAAAATCTGCCGAAAAATTACCTTTGATAACATAACCCACATGAGATAAAATAATACTAATGAGAATTGGCCCCACGACGATTAGAACCCTCTATCGATGTTTGAAATCAACTTGAGTATCGACGCATAGGTAAACCATTCATGATTTAATCATCTATCCAGAAACATAATCGCTAGTATGTATCCAAAACTGGGAACGTTAACAAGCAACATAAGAAATCATACTACCGGAACACGAAAAACCATTTATTCATGAAAATATATATATGAGCTGTAATTGAATTGGTGATAATTGAGAAGGGTAGCCTACACAGGAAGTTCCTCATGGGATGCCGGCCGTAAGTCGACAGGGGAACTAATGACGAATAGAATCGCCATAGGGACAGTTTGCACAAATCTCAGACGGATGAATTAACTGAAAATAAATAGAGTAAATAATAATAACAAACGGATTAAGGACAAACATAAATAGAATAAAGCATAAACAAGCCGATTAAATATAAACATAACAAATAATAGCAATGAACATATGAGCTAAAGATAAAATAAAAGGAAATAAATTAGGAATAGGCCAGTTGAATTAAAACTAAATAAAATAAACAACGATAACAACATATCAATTAGACACAAAATAAAATAAACAAAAATTAAATTAAAAATCAAACGGATAAATTGGGACAACTGATATAGTGATCTACAGTAAATTAATTCGAATAAATTGTAACCACAAGTAGACATAACAGTAACCTGGACGAACGAAACTTCTTGAATTTGCTACTTCAAATGTCAATTTTCTTTTCAATATTGAATGGTATCAATAAATAGATGGAGTCGCTATGGGTTCCACTTTAGCACCAACGATGGCATCAATATTTTTTTGCTAGTCTGGAAAAGAAAATTGCTTCTTTCCAATTTGAAAAACCTTTTGTTTATAAAAGGTATGTGGATGATATTTTTCTTGTATTTGAAAACCAGAAACATTTAAAGTCGTTTTTGCATTTTATGAACAGTTTACATAAAAACATTGTATTCACATGTGAAACGGAGAGAAAGTCATCAATTGCGTTTTTGGATTTGTTAATTCAACGCAAAGATAAACAGTATGAGACAGAGATTTATAGAAAACCAACTGATACTGGTCTTTATACTTCTCCAGAAAGCTTTTGTGAATTTAAGTATAAGAGAAATATGGTGAAAGGATTGATTTATCGTTCATGGGCTTTATCTTCTACTTTTGCTAATTCGGTAAAAAGTGTTGATAAATTGGTTGAGTTGTTGATAAAGAATGGATATTATAAATCATTTTTATTGTTGATGATAAAAGAAACTGTTGATAAATTGATTAAAAATCCTAAGGATCCATGTTGTGGAAAGTCTGAATGTAATTTGTCGGATGGGTGTGAATTGAGTGTTGATCTGGGTGATGGTAAAAATGGATATAAAAAAATTGAGCCTAAATATGTGTTAGTATTGCCGTACTCTGAAGGCTTTACAAATTATAAGAGGAAGTTGGGTAAACTGATAGGAAATTTAGAGTATAAGATCGTCTCTAATTCGTGTAAGGTGTGCAATATGTTTATTAATAAATCAAAAACTCCGGTTGGATTGTGTTCTGATCTCGTTTATCAATTTACATGTAATGGGTGTAATGCCACATACATTGGAGAGACTTCCCGTCATCTCTGTACTCGAGTTCTAGAGCATTGTCGATTGAAGGGTTTGACCAATATTAGTGAACACAATAGAGGCTGTAAAAGTGATATAGGAATGTCTGATTTTAGAATTTTGTTGAGAAGTTTTAATAGTTATTGGGAACGAGTGATATGTGAAGCATTGCTGATAAGGTCATTGGATCCAAAGATTAATGTGCAGAGTGCTGTGACTACGAATGTTTTGAATGTTTTTAAATAGTTTACGTATGTTAAATCATGTTTGTTTTTTTAATATTATTAAAATAATTGAAAATTTTAAATAACATTAATTTTTAAAAATTAGAATATAAGTAAAAAAAATTTTAAAATTTTAAATTAATTTAAAATATATTTTTAAAAATATTTATTTATTAAAAAATTAAATTAATAAAAAATAATTTGTTTAAATTAAATGTTAATTAATGATATTTTTAGTTGGTTTTGAGTACCTGAAGATGATAGCTGTGCTATCGAAATATATCGTACGAAAGGTTTTTATTGGCGTTATCTTTTAATTAAATCGTTGCCAAATTTATTTAATTATTTATTATTATTATTATTAAATTTTTTGTAGAGATCCGTCCTTATTCCTCAGCTTTATGAAAATTTTTTACTTATATAAAAATTTAACCGTACTCCATCCTTATTTTACAGTTTTCGATAAAGTATTTTTGTTATTTCGGAAATTTTTAGCAGCGTTCCGCCCTTATTTTACAGTTTTATCAGAATATTATACAAACAAAAGTTGAGACGCACTCCACTTTTACTTTACAATTTTCGCTAAAGTATTTTAATTAATTCGGAAAATTTAAGCAGCGTTCCGCCCATATTTTCCATCTCAACTCAAAGTAAATTTTGTTTAATTCTTACATATTATTTACATTATTTCTTTTTTAACATTTACTCTGACAAATCAACTGCCCGCCGCCTGTTCGTCACATAGCTCTATTCTCATTCTTATCAGCTTGGTTTAAGGTGAACTGGGCCCATTGCTTGGCCTCTCGTGTCGTATTTCAATTAGGCTCCCTCTTTATGGCCACACTAGGTAGATCCACGTCTCAATATTCTTGCTAATTTCGAGTTTGTCAATTCATTTCACCCACCGTCACCACGATATAGTACACATCTCATAGTGCTTACTTGAACCTTACAGTCGAGCAATTGAGAATTTGGCCTGACCTTTGTTTTGGCTATATCCGATCCTCCAAATTAACCAAGGGGTTGCCTTGAAAAGGATAGATTATGATACGCCAGTTATGTAGAATCCAAATTTTCGTTTTCGGTAGAAGTCTAGTGCTTTATTCCAAAATGTATTTGTTTTTTATTCAGATAGACCTCTCATCCTTACTTATTGAAGTTAGGGAAATTTCACCGTAATGGACCCATCGTGCCGCTATTTGGTACCAACTTAGAATGATAGTAAGCCATTACATTTAGTGATTTCACTCTGTCCCTAACTAATAAACTATAAGTTTGTTTTTAGTAATTTTTAGCCTTACTGTTCTAATATCACTATTTCACAAACACACCTGCGGTTCTTATCAAAGGTCAGCTTTTGTCAGATTCACCTATTCAACTTCAGAGATATTCACCTTATTTATTCTTAAACATTAGCAGTTGTGATTGCAATACTTTTGTAGTGATGGCTCTTGCTCTTATTATTATTAGTATTATTAAGTTATCATTATCATTATTACCATCAATATTATTATTAAAAATTTTGTAGATATATTCGCTAAGTTTACTAACAGTCTAAATTTGACTAAGTTGTAGAATTTGCGATTTTGTTCTTTAAAGTTATTATTAATCTATTATGACTAGCGACATGTCCTATCTGCGTGGAATTAAAACACGACATTAATTCAATTTGATCAACAATCAAATTGAAAATAACATATCCGTAATATGTACTGATAATTTCTGCCCTCAGAATTAGATTTTACAGCCAACATTTGTGTTGAATCGTGTCAGTGATGAACACCCATACCCTCGCCAACAAAGAAAATCTTGACCCTCACGGGATATTTAGATTTATGACTGAATTTAGGGTTAACAAGTTAGCGTATTATTTAATTGTTTTTTCATCTTCTATTCAAATTCTATGTTAACATCCTTAATTTTTATTTCGCGACTGCAGATGTTGTAGTCTTATTAAACTTTTCTTATTGCTTGTAAAATAATCAAATTTTCTTTAGCTGGACTTCATTTTTCAAAACCATTATTCCTATTATTACCCAATGTTTTCGATTACTTATTTCTACGATAACGGTCTCAATGGATACCTTTCCGTTATCTTTATATGCATATTACAGAATTTAAACAGCGCTCCGCACTTATTTTACAGTTTTGATAAAGTATTTTAATTATTTCAGAAAATTTGCATAGCGTCCCACCATTATTTTAAACCAGTGCTTCTCAAACTGTGGTCTACGAGTCAATTCTTGGTGGTCCTTCAATAGTAGTCCTTCAATAATAATTGATCTTTACGCAAAAACCTAAGAAATATGCCTTATTACTTAACTGTGCCGCACTTTGGCAACGAAAATGCGTATCAAAGAAGCAAATGTAACATATTTTTTCCTTGATGTTGGTGGTCCGTGGTAACACTGAAATTCCAAAATTGGTCTGCAACTGTCTATAGTTTGAGAAACACTGGTTTAAAGATTTGAAACAAAACAATTCACCTAGATTCCGGCATATGATTTAAACTATTCATCTTTCAAGATAATGGTTGTTCGGATTTATCTCTTTCCGATGAATATTTATTTTAGCTTTTGCAACAATTTCTCGATTTCCCGTCTATCCTTTTCCTTTATTTTACTTAAGGATTTATTTATGCCATTGTAAAAGAATAATGGGTGCTCATCGGGCTACCCAATGTTATAGATTTTAAGCCGATTACTTGAATTTTTAGTCTAATTTATCAACTTCGGGAAAATGAGCGATCGGCCACAAGTTCTCCTCTCAGATTTACGTTCATTGTTATTTATTCATTATTTTACGTTCAAGCCTGCTGTACTCAGTGACAAGCCTTCATGGTCAGTGAGCCGCTTTAGATGGTGCTAGGAAAAAATGTCATGGGGACAAAATGTCAGCGGACAAAATGTCACGGACAAAATGTCACTGACAAAATGTTATGGACAAAATGGTAGAGGAAAAATATAAGATGGAATAACAAATGAAATGAAATAATATATTTATTAAAATTAAGTCCTAATGTAATTTATTATTGTAATAATATTTAGCCTATATCAATAATAGTCTGAGATAATAGATGAGATAAATATTCATCTATTTAATTATCAATTTGATCGTGTGCTCTAATTCTTTCACTAAATAATTCCAAAATTTGTCTTCTTTGACTCAACCTTTTTTCAGCTTCACATTCTACCAAAGAACAAATTAATTGAATGTTTATTTTTTAATTTTGTTTATAAAAATTTACGTTTTTTAGACAGCATAAAAAAGTATAGCATATATAGTCGGAAAACTAAATAATAATAATAATAATAATAATAATAATAATAATAATAATAATAATAATAATAATAATAATAATAATAATAATAATAATAATAATAATAATAATATAATCACGAGTATTATGTATTAAACGTGATAATTTTAACACTGTACAAATCTTTCTATTTTATAAAAACAATAGAGATCAATATATTTACTATCAGTCTTAATCCTAAAAATAAAGAAAAGCTTTGAAAGTGCTTTATGTTCAATTTTAATAAATATATTATTTCATTTCATTTGTTATTCCATCTTATATTTTTCCCCTATCATTTTGTCCATGACATTTTGTCCGGCCACCAATGAAAATATTTGGAAAGTCGTTTAGAGAAAATAAATGGTTAGATTTTATTTTTGTTGATGTGATTGATGAAATTAATGAAAGTATAATCTGTTGTCGTTGTGAAGTAAATGATTGTGTCAAAGATTTGAAAAATAGATTAAACGAGAAACATGATAATGATAGGTATTTAGAAAATGATGAATTTTTGATAGATTGTTGAATTAGACAGGGAAATAAAAATGAGTTACAGATAGCAGGTATGATTAGTGATAATGTGGTGAGTGGAATTGGTGAAAATGAAATGGTAAAAAAAGAGTTTGATAGAAACTTTAAACGAGTTAAAGAATAGTTTGTGTATTGGAGATGAAAATGATATAAATAATAAATTAGAACTAATTGAGGAATCGGAATGGGAAACAGAAAGTAAATTCGAGATTGTAGAGGTGATACGACTATTTTTAAAATGAAAAAACTAGATATGTTGAAAAGTTGAAAGAGTTAATGAGGAAATTGGGCAGAGAGTTGAGAGAGGCTAGAGTTGAATAAAAACAATTTGTAGTAGCAGTTGATTACTAAGGTTACGGTAAAACTGAGTATACAGAAGAGCATTTGTGCTCAAAAGTCAAAAGACTAAGGAAGAGAGCTGCTAAAATTATATAAAACGATGGAATTATTATATTGACATATACAGGCGAAGAACTTGATGATGATGAATATTTATATGATTGTGGATATGTACCACAAGCACTAGATGTAGATGGATATTTAAGAATGGACGGAAATGTAGGATATTTAGTAAATCATTTAAAAGCGAAAAAAGGGTTGAGATTTTAATGGAATAATAAGTCAGGTAATTCAGATACCGAAGAAGAAGAAGGAGAAATAAAAGAAAATAAAGAAAAACGGAAAAAGAAGACGGAATAATTGAAAATAGAGAAATTAATGAAAATGAAAATTGAGGATGTTCAAAATGAGTGTGGTAGTAAAAATGAGTTTATAGAATTAGAAGGGCAAAAGAAGTTTAGCGTATCGGAAAACAAGGTAAACGACAACTATAAATTTAATAACACAATTAAAATAACCCCAGTGTGGACGAGACAAGCCAGTACAGTTCTAATGTCAACGTTACCAGCAGATGGTATGTGATTCATGAAAAAGGATATTACTAGTAAATGTGGCCGAATGGTATATGCAACAAATTGCAAAGGCGTTTTTGTGTCAAGAAATATTGTTGAAGGAGCAAACATTAAAATTCATAGAGAAGATATAAAATTAACTCATTACTTTAATAACAAAATTGATTATTTGTTTCGTTTTAGTCAAAACATCATGGAAAATGTATAAAGAGAAATTATCTTAAATGATTGCAAGTTAAACAAAGAAATTCTCCGAAATTGTATGACAATAGCGGTTACAAATATAAATTTAGTAACACCTATGTTAATATCAGAAAGTGGAGTGTTTGTGAGAATATTTGTGGAAGCATTATACAGTTACAAATGCAAGGAAGTCACTGTGAATATTACTAAGTATGAAAAATTTAAAATGAATTACCCGTGAGTGTCGGCGCGAAAGTGCGATTTATGGAACCAATAACGCGAATATTGCTGAATGAACAAAGTAAACCAAAGATTTTACAATGTAATCGATTGCTAGCTCCGTTTTATCGCTTAACTTCAGATACATGGATAACATTACCAGACTATCGCCGAGTCAAAACACCAGACAAATTGGAACTATCGAATTTATAGTATCTTATCAACTTTAGATCGTTGAATAAAATAGCACAAATGGGTCTTTATGTGAATAAAGATATTGAAGAAGCTCAAAGAAATTTATTATTTCCATTTAAGAAGAAAAGGGTGATATCGGAAATGATTGACACAATATTACCAAATGGAGAAGGAAAAGTTAATTACGAAGATTTGTTAACACCTGATAATTTCAAACGAGCTACCTACAAACCAATGGAAAAGATTTGGGACAAATTTATGTTCTTGGGACAGACATGTGCCGGTTTAATTGAAATATATGTAATTGCAGTAACGATAAAGGTAAAAGTATCACAGATATTGTCAGCCCATCGAATATATATCCTTTCCGGATGGTCATAGAAATTGATTATTGGGTGTATTCCTTTTGTGGCTAGGTTCTTTATTACAAATCATCAATACAAAGAAATGGCAAGCGTGAAAGCACAGTTGAAAAATGATCAAAAAAGCGAGAAATCTTTATGTCAGTCAGAAAACAAAAATAATGACTATAGCAACGGTGGCAGGATCGACCAAAAATATTTTCGGAGAAGGATAGTGAAAAGTACAACAGAACCAGAGTCCAGGTTCTTGCTGGAACCGATGCCTAAATTGAGCGGAATTGATACACTTACTCGGTGGTACACCCTGACGTTTGGGCTAACCGCACCGGTATATACAGGTGAAAACTGAAAGAGATGAAATCAGTCGATAATATCGCAGTTGAATTAGAAAAGATGGAGTGCTGAAATTGAAAGAAAGAACATGTTTGGTCGTGGTTGTGGGCAAACAACCTCGAACAAACATACAGTTCAATAAAAGGAAAATTTAAGCTTTGTTGGATTCAGGGTCAAGTCATACGATAGTATCAGAAAAATTCTTAACCCGGCGGGAGAAAGCCAAGTTAAAGCCACCAGATCATGTCATTAAATCAATGTCACTTAATGTGTTAAATATTATAGAAAAATTAAAAGCCAAGTTAACCATTGGGAATCAGGAAATAACTCATTGGGTATCAGTGATGAGAAAAAGTCCAATAAAATTTCTTATTGGCATGGACATTATGCAGCAACTACAAGGGATTTCTCTTGATTTGAAAACCGGAAATTTGATAAAAGGACAAACAGGTGAAATTATGCATAGAGCCGGAAAGGTCTTTCTAAATCAAACATTAGAAGTGCCACCGAACAGTGTAGTAATATATTATACTAATGTAATGAGTGAATCAGATGAGGATCGTATTTTTGAACCAAACAAAAAGCTAATCGAAAAGTAGGATGTGCCTATGCGTGATGAAATAGTAAAAGTCAAAAACAAATCAGTACCAGTGATAATAGCTTATTGCAGTACAAAGTCCATTCAAATGAAACCAAAAACGAAATTAGGAAAATTAACAACAACTAAATCCCAGGAAGTTCAGAAGTTACCTAGAAATATTAAAATTTATAAAAAATCTCAAGTTATAAGTAATGATCTAACAATAGAGCAAATATAGAGCAAATATAGAGCGCTATGTCAGGAATACTCGAGGAAGATAATACTGTTTCAAGTAAAATCAATTTCGATGATACAATATTTATGGCTATTAAAATGGCAAATAATATCGAAAACTTACAAAATGATCAAAAAGATGATGATGAACTAAATCAATTACGTCAACATGCGGTCACAATCAAGAATGAGAAGGACTGGAAGCATGTTGTCGAAGAAAAACATAAATATGTTGCCCTTGATGATTTGTTAAAATGTAGAAAAAATGAAAATTTATTAGTTATCGTTCCTACAAAACATCGATAAGCATTACTGTTATTGTATCATGATGGAGCATTAGGGAGGCATTTATCAGCTCGAAAAACACTATCAAGATTGAAACAAAAGTATTATTGGGATACTATGGAAAAGATGCTAGACAATGGTGTCATACATGTGCAGTATGTTTAACTAGACGAAACACAGGACGGAAAATAAAATTTCCTTTAAAATCTATGTCCGTGCCAGAAGCACCAATGGAAATGACATTGTCGGTTCACTACCAGAAATAACTAGCGGAAACAAATATATCATTGTGTTTTGTGATTACTTAACTAAATAGCTTGAGGCTTATGCGATTCAAAATCAGAAAGCAGAAACAGTGGCAAGAATATTTGGGGAAAATATTATTTTTTATTATTTTATTATTTTTTGGGGAAAATATATATTATTATCTCCCGTCACACCAACGGCGAATGTTAATTGCTCTTTCTGCTATCGATTGGTTGTTCTACCCATTTCCAAAATGGTCGCTTGGAAACTGATATATATATATATATATATATATATATATATATATATATATATATATATATATATATATATATATATATATATATATATATATATATATATATATATACTGGGTATTTTATGGATTTTTTGTCTATTGAAATTATCTATGTCCAGGCATTCTCCTACGAGTTGCCTTTCAATTGTAGTATCTTTGAGTGAATTTTTTCTTCGACATCAACTGAAAACGAGATCTCTGTCGGTTAATATTCGTCATGGTGTTTCAATCAGGTAATATGTAATATCATAAATTTTCCTTTTTTCTTAGTTATTTCTAGGAAGATAAAACAGGGTGAATTCTCATCCTAAAATCAACCGATGGACTTTCATGCTTACTGCCTCGATTCGAATAGACTTGCTTAAATATCTATGCTCCAATATTTCCTTATGTACCATTGTGTTATTGCTTGAATATTAATTTGATTTTGGTCTTGTTATTATTTATATCGGCAGATTTTAATTGGAATCGTAGAGTGCTGTGATTAAAACCTATTCATCTTAAAAAATTATTTTTATCGTTACCTTATCGATTACAGGTTCGGTTGTTGGTAATTTATCTATTGTGATAGGCCTTCCAAGGAATGTTAACGTTATAGTTTTCCTCGAGAGTTATGATTCTGTATCGTATTTAATGATGTTTGTGCTTTTTTTCCTTATCCTTAAGGTTAGTAGTTTAGTTTCAAATTTTATCCTCGATGGCAATGTAGTTGTGAGTGGATTTTACGCTAATATTTCATTTATTTACACTTCCATCCTTGTTGATGATTGACCCGAACTTTGCTCTTATTAAGGTGTCATACCTAACTGAGTTCAAATCCCGTCACACTATCCAATGGGTCCCAAACTACGCGATGATTTTTCGATAAGATTTTGGAGAGTGTCTATCTTCGGAAATTTTCCACTAGCTTTAGATTACAACTATTAAGTTCATTTTCGTTTGTAAACGTTTAACCCAATTAAATTAATTTATGAATTTGAAGTTCGGTGCATCGATTTCAGCGAGTCCCGTTCCCTTTAACCCAAATTTGATCTTAGGACATTTTTCTGTTGATGTTAGATTTTACGAGTGCCCACTGGACTACTCAGTGTTAATATTTTAGCCGATGTGTAAATATATATTAGGTCGATTTTTCGGGAGTAGGTAGAAAGGTAGGCAACCAAAAGATTGTCTCCCGATCTCCCTGCTACCCCTATAACGGTATATATGAATTGACTGTTCGAGTCCGTCGTTACCCACGGCGAGATCTCTCACGGGCACGAGCTGTTGGCAGACTTACACCGCATTTACACTGCTCGACTGTTTATGTTGGATTTTAATGACTTGTTGGTGTGTGGCCGTGGGCCGGAAAAATTTCGACATGGAAAAGTAATTTATATCATAATATACATTTATTAAATACCAACTCAATTCCATTTGTCATGAATAAACACCATACACAGTTAACAATTCAGCAAGTCATTCTTGCTTACTTCGTTAGGTTCACGTCTTTTATTGGATAGAGTTTCAGTCAGAATAAAAATGCTTCTAAGTTTCAAAATTGATTGCTCAACGTAAGTGAACGTTCCAAAATCTGATTGTTCAGAGTAAAATTGCTTAAAGTGCTTTGGTATTAAAACCGAGAGTGATTTCTAGCTTTTTTTATGTGAAAATGAATCGGTATATATACCTATTCTGTGACCCTAACCTTGCGTGTTAATTTTGATATATTAAAACAAAATTTGACATTGGGAATTTCTTTGTATTTTCCAGCTTTATTTCTTATTTTTAATATATTTTGACAATTTATTCCTTTAACAAATAATTGAATTATTTCTAATTCAAATTATTTTATTTTAGTTCCCATTTCATGAACTCTTGTTTCTTTGATTAAATTGTCAAAATTTGGTCAAATTTTTCGTGTTTTCGTGTTATTTTTATGTTTGTTTCGTGCGGATCTTCTTGCATTTTGTTAATAGTTTTATTTATTATTTATGTCTTTAATTTTATATTTTAATTATTTCTTTCTCAGATTTTAGCATGGTTAATTGGTGTTTAAAGGGTCCGATTTTAAATCTGCGTGCTGTGTTTGCGTGCTATTACCGATTCATTTAAACAAACTTGTGTTCTGGCCCAACATCAGCAATGCTTCACATATCACTTGTTCCCAATAATTATTAAAACTTTTCAACAAAATTCTAAAACCAGACATTCCAATTTCACTTTTACAGCCTCCATTGTGCTCACTAATATTGGTCAAACGCTTCAATCGACAATGCTCTAGAACTCGAGTACAGAGATGATGGAAGTCTCTCCAATGTATATGGCATTACACCCATTACATCTAAATTGATAAACGAGATTAGAACACAATCCAACCGGAGCTTTTGATTTATTAATAAACATATTGCGTACCTTAGACATTAAATGCAGAACGTCTCCATTGACGCCCGCAAGCTATAGAAAATACCCACCTAAATTCAGTTAATTGACCGAAATCCAAACTTGATGGAACATAAAAATTAGATCTTGTCCTTTAATAAATAATCCTTTAAAATTAATAAACTTGTATGTATAAATTTTTTAGGTTTGTGTCAAAACCAATTGGATTTTTCTTAAATGCTCTTATGACTTTTCCTGTGTTTGTATGGGCTACAAGGGGATGCAAAATTTATATATATACATGGATGCGTTTGTTGAGTAATCCTAATGTAATCATGTCACGGTAACCGGAAAGTATGCATCTAGAAATGTTACTGGTAATTTCTGATGTATGTGATAAGTATTGAAGTAATTTTCAGTTCTATTTTTACTAACTGCAACTTATACTCTTAGTTACTTACTTTTCTTACTTATTTCTTTGTTTATTTATTCTTTGTATGACGTCATTGCCACCATTTGTAAACAACAAAATTGTTGTAATTATTTCATTGTAAAACACATATACATCCATCCTGCAGGTAAAATTATGATTTTTGATCTGTAATAAATGCTGTCTTTTGATTTTTATGCTGTTGGAATAATGCACGCACAAGCAGTATATGCGTTAATAACTGTCCCTTTTCTTTCTACCCCAGTGCCCAGTATATTACTGATAATGATAGGCAAAATAAAAGATACAAACTGTAATTTATTCATGGATGCAACTCCATTTTATATGTTTTTAGTATAAAAAGTACAGTTATCATCATAACAACAACACTTTATGCATAAAAAATGCCATTTAACGTATTTTGCAGAAATATTTGTAACGTTTGTGTTAGTTCAACAGCACTGAACATTAGTTGTGCGTAGTTTACTGTCAAAGTCATCTGCATTAACCAAATTTTGAACAGTTATTGCTCTACTTTCAAATGGTATTTTGTATTTCCGGATATCTAGCATGAAATGCTTGATATCCAATGGGAGGTAATTTTACCCCCCCCCCCGGTGGTTACAAATGTAGGCAAAAAAATCGTGGGTATATGTGGGTTAAGAATTAAAATGCCGTTTTTATAAATTCAAGGTGAAGAATAGGGGTTAAATACAGTAGAACTAAGAGAGAAGATGAAAAATTCGAGAAGATAGGGGTCGAAAGCAGAAGACGAGCATAAGCCTTCTAAGGGCAGCTCGCCGGGCTTTAGCAGTTCTGAAATTAGAGCTCATCTTTGGCGGTCTCATAACCAGTTGTTACATTACCAACGCTGCCTAGTAACGAGTAACCATCGGATGCGGTTGAATGTTGTATTTCCAGGGTTCGAGGTCGTAAACCACGAACCCACCATTTTTATCATTATTAATTAGAACGTTTTATTATTTTTCATTAAATTTCTGTGTTATATTGTTATATTTACATAGATTCGTGTGGTTCTTGATACATTTTGTATATATTTTATTTTACTGTTGTGTTTCTTTATTTTTTAATTATCAATATCAAATCTTTCCAATTAAATATTTAATTTAATTTAGATTTTGACTTATTTTTGGTTAAAATCGTTGTCATGATAGATTTTGATTCATTGTTACCTCACTTTAATGGGATCAAATTTATTTTCTTTAATTTTCTTAATTTTTGTGTTATATTTTTATACATTTTTAAAGTCTTTCCTTATTTATTTATTTTACTTTTGCAGCCATGAAAAATTTGATCAAGTTGAGTTATTATTTGTAATTATTCTGTATGAACTGTTTTCTCTGACTACACAGAAATAATTTTTATTGATACAAAAGTTCCACAACGATTAACACTTTCAAACGAATAAACAAATGCAGGGATCTCTATGGGAAACTGCCTTCAAATTTCTGATGCGTTAAACTCTTAAAATGTTCTAGCAACAAGTCTGATTTCTTTCTGCTTATTGAGCAATGCTCAATCTCTCTTCGTTATATCTTTTTTACTTTCGCAAAATTTTGTAACATTTTTTCGATATTAGTTTTGACTCAATTTGTGGCTAAGTTGTTGATTTGAGATTTCGTTATATAGGAAATCTCTTCTCAAAAACTAATTGGATTGATTAAGATTTTGATTGTGCTTTCGGGGAACTAGAGAACTAATTTGTTTTATCTTTCATTCGCTTCGGCCGTTCCTCATGAAAAATTTTCGACTCAAATTAAATCTATTTTGGAGAATTTCTCCTTAATTTAATTGTTTTCGTCATTTTAATTAATTATTTAATTTGTGTTTTGATAAAAACGTTTTCTAGGAGTCCCAAAAAATTTCATATTTTTAGTTTTGTACTCGTCTTGTCAATTGGCATCGGCACATACCCATTTCCCCGGGAAACTATATTGATTTAGATTTTTTGATTATTTTTAATTAATTATTTAATTTTAACAATTTTTTACCTATTTATTATAATTTCTGCAAAATTGTATAACCCAAACAATCATAAATTTTTGTAATCAAATTTTTTAATATTCTTTTTGATTCTGTTGGTGGATTGTTAGGTGGTCTTATCTACATGTTGTTTCCATCAAACATATCTTTGTATTGCTATTCGCGATAGTATAATTTACTTATGCATTTTAAATATATATACTCTGTGAACCATGATAAATCCTCACACATCTTAACTAATCACATAATAATCAAGATTATTTACTAACTAAGAATTAAATAGCGAAATTTTGAATGTTTAGAACATTAACCATTAAATTCTATAACTTTCATATTAACGTTTGTAAAACTTTACTCAATGTTTCTATTATAGAATAACTATTTCATGATAAAAAATCAATTTTTTCTATATAATTTTTTCCTAATTTCAGGACAATAAAACTTTGGCATATTCATAATGACTAAATGATAAAACCAATTATGAACAAGTGATTTTTAGTGGCATACATATAGAACCATGAGACAAATAAGAAATGAATCCTATTCTATCCACTTACACTAAATTGACAAATGAGCACACAATTTTAAGTTAATCGTGGTTTAGTTTATTTTCTAAACAACCTAAAAATATAACGTGAATGTGACTTACAAATTGTCTACTTATAACCAATTTGATTTGGAAATTGTGTACGTAAGTCTTTGGCTGTATTTCATGTTGACAAATTAAATATATATATATATATACTAAATCCTTTTTTCATGCGGTAAATACGTTCCTCAGAAAACCGCATAAAAAAGACACGGCTTACGTCGTATAAATAGAGATACTTTCCATAATTTTCGAAAAGCACATAAAACCAAAAAGTCATTAAGCGTCGGCGGAGAAATTGAAAAAACAAAGTTACGTAAAAATAAACATACAGTTTAATAACTTTTTGGCTTCAATGTTTTTAAAAATTTGAAAGTGAACCTTGCGATTTGAATGATTCTCTAATCAAAACTATCTTGTTGGTTTAGGTTTGACAAAAATTAGCCCTTTTCTGGACCGAAGGGGAAAAACCACATAATTTCAACAACGCATAAAAAAAGAATTGACTGCATGTATTGTTGAATTCGATTGATAACTAACCTTATCAGTAAAACAACAATCAATAATTTATATCGAGTTTCATATAAAAAATAAATAATAACTTATTTTTAGAAAATAAATAAATACAACTTTAAATTTAATAGTGTTTAAACGCTAGAAAATAATTCAGTTAAAGACTTGTAAATATCATTAGTATCGAAATGATTTGGAAACATATTTAATGACTTCTTTATGGACAGATAACTGGTCTGGAGATCTCCGGTCTGCAAAAATATTGGCTTTAAAAAATAAAAAATATCTCCAATAATTATATTCTTTATCAGATCTGAACTTTCCACATATTTATAAAATTAAAAAATTGAAACTGCAAAGAGATAACCAACTTAGCCTTAGGAAGACATAATAAATGTTACAAGTTCAGGGGGCACATCGTTTCATCCTTCAAAAAATGTAATTACTATCGAATATAAAGCCTGTAAAAAGCGACGGGTGGCAACAATGGAGCAAAATGTTGATATTATTCAGCATTCAGTCAAGCAGAATTTCGCTTTCAGAGTAAGTAAAAGCCATTTATATGAAAAAAGCAGTGAAAAATGTCTGTGATGGCAAATCATGCTCAATGAAAAATTCTGTCAGAATCCAATTATTATTTGGGATATATTTTAGCGAACGAAGCAGATAACGTTTAAAAAAAAACCTAAATTTTTTAGGAACATTGCAAACGGTATGAGCTATGTTCAACATAGCTCTAATACCACTAATAAACATTACTTACCAAATATAATAATCAAACCCTTATCCAATACAAGATGAGAAAGTAGGATGGAAGCCATTAGTCATTTTCAATATAAAGTCTCAGAAATTCACGAATGCTTGTATGAGTTGTTGATAGATGGAAGCAGAGATGCAAATGTAAGAAATCTGGAAACTGCATTGAAGATAGACTTATTTGTCCCGGGTGAATTATATAACCAAACTTCAACAAAAATAGAAGTAAATATTTGAATCTTTGAGAATTTTCATTGAATATTTGAAAAGTATCAGAAATATTGGATTTCAATAGGTTTGGTAGGTGCGTAGCCATGGGGATGCCTGGGTTCATTTGCAGGCAACAACTTAAAACAGACGACTGAAACACGACAGGAGAGGATTGATGCTTTTGAGTGTTCGTGATATTAAAGTATTGTTTGAAGAATTTATCGACGAGTTTTGCAAAGGAAAATGTCGACGTAGGAATTCTGAAGATGAAAAATAAATATTTTCGCTGAGGTTTTTAGGCCGAAAATATATTTAGAATTACTAAAGATTTTAGGCGAAAACAATTTTTTGCATCCCATTTTGAAATCATGGTGCTGGGTTTAGGTTGATTCTAAGAATTGGCAAAAAATGTTGACGAGGAACTCGAACTTATCGAATTGCCTGATGTCCGGTCATAATATATATTATATAGTATTTATATCTAATCAGCCATGTTTCAGAAAATATCCAATTCATCGAAAACTAAAAGCCTTGTTTAAATATTCAATTGAACGACTAGTTTTATGGAATAAATCTTAATGTCGAATTTAAATTCTTACAATAATAAAAGGTCTTTAGCTAGAATTTTTATTATTATAACCAAATTTAATAATAAAAGATTAAATTTATATATTTACTCATTCTCTATTGCTACGCAATAACTTTACAATATCCAATTTTTTATAATATCCAACTGTTATCCAAAGACCCTAATTTAACTATTTTACGTCATAAGCAATTTTTGAAAATGACGCCATAAAAACTAATTAATATTTATTTATAGGAAATTAAAACAAACATATCTTTCTTTTTTGAAATTAATATTATTTTTTAAAGTTTTCTTTGTAATTTCAATTTAATAAAGTCATACAAAAATTGTTTTAAAGAAATATTCAAAAACAATCAATTCTGAATTGTAATTTCAGAAAATTCTCAATTCAGAATTTTATTTTTAAATTTATAAAAAAATATTTCGTAAGTTTTCAAAACATAAACAGAAAATAGAGAGCAAAAAAAATTCAGAAATTTTCGGAACAGCCTTTTTTTGTAAATATCAATATAACATCTGATTCATAGTCAATCAATAAAAAAATTCTTTATGTCAAAAATGTTAGTTAATAAAAATTTTATTGAAATTTATATGAAAATGAAAACTCTATAAATGTATGAATAAATTAAAAAAAACTTTTGCACCTTAGTTAATTGCCTAAATTACCAATATATAAATCGGGAACTGGTTACTCTTTATAAAAGATTTTGCAATTTCAAAAATAAATAATATATAAAATAATTTAGAATGAAGTGTAGTTAAAATAATAATTGTTCACATTTACTCACTTTTTCCGCTAATAATCCAAAATTAAAATGCGATTCGAATAAACAAGAATTGGTAGTAATAGAAGCTTGTAAGAATGCCTTAGCCTAGACAATAATCACAATTAGTATTATTAAATAAATCAAAAAAAGTTTATTTATTCCAATCACAATACTTTAATATGTTGAAAATCCTTGATAATATTGGCTTTTTTTTATAATGAACAAAGCTTTTGGGAAATAATACCAACTGTATGATTGTGTTCTTATAATTGAAATAAAGATTGTTTAGTATCCAATTGTTTTATTTATCTTAAAGGCAAATACAAGTTGTCACCAAAAATGTTATATTCAATAATTATACTTCATAGTTGGTATTTTTTTACCGGTTGATATTTTTCCTAGAATCAATGAACAATATTTGTTGCAATACTTGTATAAATAGTGATCGCAATTTGAAGTAGAAACACGTTTTAGTAAAGTGGCTGACAACAAATATATTTTGCAGTGACATATGAGTTGTAATTGAGATCTGTGAACAACGAAATTAAAATTCTGGGAAATAAATAAACCACCCCAGGATAACGAAATCGATAAATTTAAACAAATATGTGTACATGGAGACCGAAACAAATTAATATGTTAATATTATTTGAAGACGAACTAGCATGGAGTTTCCAGTAATTCAAGAAATGAAAACGATACTAGAACAAAATGGTGTGAGTTTTAAATAAAAAAGAAAATTTTGACACACTATTGTTTGGGTTATTAATAGTTATTCATCTGACTCCAAAGCTTATTAGTAATAATATCGAATTTCTACATTACAAGTTTTTTTGATTAGTACACTTGATTATCAATTTACAATGGCACAAATAATTCAATATTACTACAATGACTTTAGTGCTTATTACAATCTTTCGGGAGGAAGGGCACGTTAACAATACAACTCGGAATTCACAATCACTTGCAAAAATTCTTTTTAAAATGTGTTTCCCTTTTTCTTTACCATTCACATCTCATTTTCTTTCTTTTTGACTCCCGTCCTTTAGACATTAAATTATGTTCTGATTCATATTGTGTTTTCTTTAATAATCTGCAATTTAATTACACTTAATAATATTGACTTTTGTTTAGATTCTTTTTTCCCGTACATTACTTTTGGTCATCTCCAGTTCCTTTTATTATCTTTGATAGCTTTCGAGATATATAATTTTTAAGACGTCATTTCTTTGATTCCCGGTAATCATAAACCGTCAAGATATGCAAATTTAATTTTGATCATGTTTTTGTTTTCAACCTTTTCATATACACTTAATAATTTCTTTGTTTAATTTTATTAATTTGTCATTTCTCTTCTCAATTTTCATTTCTTGTCCTCAGTTATTACCGTTTAGTGTTCTGGAATGACAAGGTCTCTGAATTTTGGTTGTAATGATGTATGAATGCAACGCTCATTAAAACCAAGATTATATAAATTAATGATCTACTGCTAATTGTCAGTAGCGATAATAGATTTATATTCTAGACAAATTTTTTGTAAAATCTAAAGGCATAAATAAATAAAAAATATCTTTATAGAAATAAACATGCTTGGATTTTTAGACCACTAGAAAATAAAAATAACTAATTAATATAAATCTAAAATTCAAACATAGAAAGGTCGTCATTTTTAACTGGTGATATCTAGTCATAATTATAAATATACAAATTAAATATAATTAATAATTAAACAAATCAATAGATAAATTTATCAATCAATAGATAAATATTAATCCGAAATAAATCTAATTTTTAGACAAAGCAAATGAATCAAAAAGTATGCATTCTAAGGTTTAAATACACACTAATTTGGCAGAGTTTGATTAGGTGGCTCATTTTAATAAGTGATAAATGAGCCAAAAAAACGGTTATTAAACTGTTTATTAAACACCAATTTTTAGAAAGCAAGATAAAGAGGTTCATAAATCCCGATAATGGACGTAACCTGTAAGTAAGAATGCAATGGGGAATAGTTTTATTATCAGAGCTCATTCGTTCTTAAACCCCTTACAAATTTTCAGAGTGGTTTCTAATGGAAGGCTCAATTCGAAAATGGAGTACATCGATTATTTATGGTTACTCTCAATTTCAAATATTTACCATATCAATATTTTCTTTCTGCATTTCTAAAACTCCCAAATTATTATAGGATTCCGAGTGTTCATTGTCATGAGAAAGAGCCAGGCGGAAATTTTGGAATGCCAAACTATTATCACCAATGCTCTAAATGTTCCGGTATTTTTTAGAAAATATATTTTTAAAAATTACTAAAGCTATAATTCCAATATTGTAATACACTTCTGCTACGTTACTTTTTGTAGCTAGCGTCAGTGCCAAGTTAAAACAAGTTATGCACATATCAAATTGCTGGGAGTAAAAGCAGCATAAAGCTAAATTATTCATCAATTCAACAGTTTGAACACCCATCTGAAATAATCTCCTAAAATAATAAATTAAAAATTCACCTTCCATAAAAATACCGATAAAATTTTAGGGCAATGTCTGATTGATCTTCATAGAAATAATTACTAGCAATGGAAGCAATTATTTCAATATTCATGTTGTCCTGCTCCAAAATCGTTTGGAACAATTCCTTTAACTTTTCCGATTGATTCAAGTTCTTTATTAAATATGAGAAAATTACTCAAAAGAAAATTTCATATAAAAATATTTGAGTGATTTATTAGTTGGACATGTTTGATATTGACTGAATGTGGACTTAATTTGGTTACCCTTTAATTCATATTTCGAATAGAATTTCTTGCGCTTAAAAGTGTTTGTCCAATCAGAAGAGTTAATTACGACATTATTAGTAAATGAATGAATTAAGTATTAGCATATGGTTAGCGACATGAGTTTTGCTGGAAAAAATTAATGAAAGTCATAAGAAATAAAAAATCCGGATTCGAAACATGTAAGATTTTAGTACGTGATATCAAAATTTGAATCATTAAATTAATAATCAATATACTCGGTGCGATAAAAAGTCCTGAGACTCGTACAGAAAAATAAGCGTTGAGAAATTCAAAAAATAAAAGATTATTTTAAAGGAAGAAAGAGGAATCACTAACAGCAAACTGTCAACTAGACTTAATGTAGCTAGGAAGACTCTGCAGAAATAATAATGATTGTAAAGAGTTCCTAAACTCCTATTTAAAAATAATATAGTTTAAATGTAATAACTGTGATCAGCTAATTGAAATAACAATTTGTGTTAAATTTGTATATTAAAATTTATATTAAATTATATAATATATAATTATATAGTAAATTATATTAAAGTATTTTAAATTAAATTGATTATAATTGTGACCGATAGCTATATAAATATGAATAATTGCCACTCAGTTGTTTGAATTCTCAGATTTAAAAGACCTAAATTTTAATTTTGTATTGTCTGATAATATATTAAAAGCTAGAAGAAGATTTTTAATTTAATTCAGCTAACTATAATAATAATAATAATAATAATAAAAATAATAAATATAATTACAACAATAATAATTATTATTATTATTAATAATAAAAATAACAATAATTAAAAATAGTAATTATAATAATAATAAAAATAGTAATAAATATAATATTAATAATTAATAATAATAATAAATAAAGAAAAATAGAAATAAAAAGAGAATAAAAAACATTAAAAATATAAAATTAATTAATAATTTCCTTAATTCTAAACTTACTTCATATATTCTTGATTTAGCTAATAAAAGTGAGATATTCAATGGAAATTTATCGAGACCACTTTGTAAAATTTCTAAGGATGTTACAGGTTGATCTAATTTTTGGAATATTTTCCCAAGCCAAAGATATGCTTCTAATATTGGTTGATTAACTAAAGCAGATCGAAACTGCTGCTCAGCATCACGATAAAGACATAGCCTGAAAACTAATGATAAAAACATTTTCAACTCAGAAATACCTAAAATAGCATTTTCCTAACTGAATTTTCCACCAACAATCCTTAAACTGATTACATTCCGTAGCAAATGCGGCTAATTCTAGAGCATGTCTAACATCATTTTCATGATAATAAATGTATTCAAATAAAGATTTGTTTAAAGTTGGTCTACTAGCATATTTTTGTAAATTAAGACGTGGCAAA
The DNA here is from genome assembly GCA_022537955.1 of Schmidtea mediterranea. Classification (NCBI taxonomy): domain Eukaryota; kingdom Metazoa; phylum Platyhelminthes; order Tricladida; family Dugesiidae; genus Schmidtea; species Schmidtea mediterranea. The sequence continues at coordinate 83,654 of JAKGRZ010000041.1, read as the reverse complement.
TTGATAAATGATCCACCAGGACTAGAAATCATTGAGGCCTATTATTATTAATAATAATAATAATAATATTAATAATAATAATAATAATTATTATAATAATAATAATAATAATAATAATAATAATAATAATAATAATAATAATAATAATAATAATAATAATAATAATAATAATAAATGTATAAATTTGCAAGAAAACATACCGTTCCAATACGAACAAAGCGACCTGAAGCTGTAGAAATTGGACGTGCAGTATAAGCATTTCGAGCAGATTTTACAGAAAGTTCAAAATTAGATTCCATATTATTATCATTAGATTGCCTTATAAAACCTGATATTGGTCTTCCTGACTTAGACATTGGCCTTAAAAATAAAAAAAAACATTTATTAGTAGTATTTACAAACTATTTTTACACTGTAATGACAAAACACGTTCTAAAAATAATTAAATTCTATTTTTAACAATTTATTTTGATTTACCATGATTAAAATTATACAATGTCGATTGCATTTAAATCCTAAGAATTCTAACTTCGACTGTCCATAGTCAATAGGTCCAATAAATCTATATAGATCATTATAAATATCATTATAATTAACTCCAGATTTGCGTCAAGTAAATTTTTTTCACCATGAAATATTATGCAAACGTTAGAGAAATAAACATTTCTAAATTCTCCATAAGACAAAACACTTCTATACTCGGAAAATTTTCTAGCATGTTCTCGTCGCATAAAAATATTTAATTACCCTACCATACAATACACCTTCCTTATTATAATATTTTGCCCACCTGTTCCCATAACTCATACTGTCAAGATAATGGTTTTCCGAAATCCACCATGTTACTTTTTCTTGTTGTTTACAAAACTCGGATTTTCCTCAATTAATTAACGATTTTCTGCTTTTACACATTTTATTGCTTTTCGACTGTTTCTAAACGTATTCTAACAAATCCATTATCACCACGATCTTCAATATTGGCTAATCTATATCTGACTCGATTTTCACACTCGAGTTTGATATAATTTATTGATTATCGGTAATTTCGTATTCTTCTTAATTAAATTATTTTGTCGATTGTTTCTATGGTAGATAGGAAAAGGAACTTAAATCTATGTTTAATATATATCTATATAAGTAAACTAAATGAATAAGTGAAATAAACTTAAAAACTTCAATTGAATCTCATTATTTATTCTAATTAGCCACGGCATTAGTATATGATTACGCAATCAATAAATATTTTCTTTCAATTGTTTATTTAGATTGGAGGCCACTTCCGTATTGCCCCCAAAAGTGTCTATAGACTTCTTATGATGTAATAAATATATTTATGAAATTAATATTTACAACAACTGTTAAAATTAACAAAAAAAATTATCGATTTAAAAAGTATTTAAAATCTTAAAAAAATTAATTTAAAATCCAACTAATTTTTCTTTTTTGTCAACAATTGTACACAATTGTCTTAGATTCATTTTTTCTAAATGCAAAATTATTAAAATTAATTTTACTTACATTTTATTGATATTTTTAAAATTTTAAATATTTTTTAAATCTATAATTGTTTTTAATTAATTATTGTAAATATTAATACATAAATATATTTATTACATCATAAGAAGTCTATATACACTTGGGGGGGGGCGACTAATACGGAAGTGCAGCCTTAGAAAGTTATTAATATTGATATATTGGGTGAGCCACTGAGTTTAGTTTTATTAGTCTCACAAATTTTCACTAAAAGAAATGGATAAATATTTTGTTAAAAATATTAAAATTATTAAATGTCTCAATTGCCAAGTGAATATAAATAAAATTAATAATTAAATACCTCATTGCTTGATTCAAGTTTTCCTGCGTATTAACTACTTTCTTGAAAGAAGTTCCAGGTTTTGCTACATTTGATATCGAATTATCATTAAGAGACATCTCTGTGATACCACTTTGATCGTTGTCCAAGTCATCAACATAAATTTTGAAAAATGATGCCTTCATTTTTAAAAGCCAAGCACTCTAAAACCACAATAATAAATAGATTTGTATGGTTCACATATATATTACTTGGTCATATTCATTTTTTGTCAAAGCTTTATCACAATATAATATACACTCATCAATTTTGTCATTTTGAAAATATATCAATGCTTTTAATAGATAGTTCATTATTAATGTTATTTAAAAAAAGTAAATTGAATAATAAGAATTTATTTCAGTGAAGTAAAAATATAATTGCGTACAAAATTTAAATTAAAATAAGAGCCTATTTTATTACTAATATAAATACTATTTTAACTAATTTAAACAAATGAAATTTTATTTTTAAGTAGTAAATAAAAATATTGTGAAATTATTTAATTATTTAAATGATAATTGTTTCTTCATTTGACTAATTAGTTCTATAAGTAAATTGTAGAAATATAATTGTGGAAAGTTATTATTCGATGAAATTTTTAAAGTATAATTTCATAAAAATATTTAAAATTGAATTTAAAATATTAAATTTAAAAATGGTAAAATGAATTATTTTATTTTGTTTAAATAAGAATAATAAATAGAGATAGGTAATTTTGGTGCTATAAAAAACGATACATGACAAAACGACACAAACATTTCGACACATTTTATTGTCTATATGTGGTTTATATTGTTGGGCCAATACAGAGTTTTGTTTAAATGAATTGGAAATAACACGCAAACATAGCAATGCAGAATTAAAATCATACCTATTACCATCAAGTAAACAACCCTAAAATATGAGAGTAATGTAATTAAAAATAAAATCTAGAACGTAAAAGTAAATATAAATAAAAGATATCCATCAAAATCAGCACGAAATTTAAATACAAATAACATGAAAATTTGACCAAAAATAGATAAAATTCATAAACCAGCATGTTAGCGAATAAAACTGGTTAAAAATAAAATATTTCTGATTAGAAATATTAAATTAAAATATAAATAAAAATACTATTATCTATTTAATATAAGAAAATGAAAAAATTAGAACCAGATATCATAAGTAAACTCAAGGTCAAATTTTGTTTTAACGCATCAAAAAAACACGAAAGGTTAGGATCGCAAAATAGATATATATATATATCAATTCATTTTCACAAAATTTAAAATTCATTTTGTGAGCAATCACTTTTTCTCATAAAAAGGTCAACCGTTTTTTATTAGGAAAATTAGTATTGTGTATCAAAAGCTGTAGTTAACAAAAGTTTCGAATTTCTATTTATAAAACGCGATCGGACAACTATTTCGAAGTGAGGATGAATGGTTTTTCTAAACTTGGTGTGAACATGAAATGATGTAATGGTAAAACCAATTATATGAGTTCGAATAGACTAAATTTTCAATGTGTCGAAATTTTTCCGGCCCACAGCCACACAAACTACAAGTTTTTTGGTATATTACGAAAAAGCACGGTAAAACCAATAAAACACAAAAATGATAAAAGAGGAACATTAGTTAAAAAATTTACAAAAATTCGAAAGTAGTATTGATTTTGGGAAATTGATATGGTTGAACACCAAATTGAGAGACGAGTTCAGAAATAATAATAAAAATTTAGTAAGGGGTCCTTAGAAAATAATATAAAGCAAAAAACAAATTAATTAAAAAAAATTAATTACTAACGGGAAGCTCAAGTCAATGGGATGTCCGAGAGATGAGGAAAACCCGGTATATCGATGGAATAAGAGAAATGGGTAAATTGGCCTGTACAATATTAAATGGGCACCACTGATTTATGTGGAGGTAATTATTTTTTAATTTGTAATTTAGTAATGTAGTAAACGCTGTTGACAAATGTCGACGAAAGTGGTCAGTGGGAAGTAATTATTTTTAATAATTTAATAATGTAGCAAATGTTGTTTTCAATTGTCGGAAAACAGTCTGAGCAGGAGTATAAAAGGAAAAGGGTAAAACACTAAATGACCAGTGGCCGAAGCAAACTAGTAGTCTAGTCAGGTCAGTAAATGAGTCTGAACCCAAGTAAAGTCAAAAGTTATCTATTAGAAAAGGTGATTATCCATTGGATAACCTACCTTAAGGTAATCAAATTTATTCGGTGGTTGAAGGGTGCAAATAAATCACAAATTGTAATTACAAAACATTGAAATAAATTGGATTGAGTTGTAACTATGGTAAGCGGCAAATAAAATTATTTTGTGTTAGGTTTACTTATTTGATTTGAAAAGAGCACGAGGAGTCAGAGGGAATCGACTTTCAATAATAATACCCAACATTTTGGTGAGCCTGACGTGATCTAAAGTTGGCTGAGAAAAGTGCTGAAAATAATTGAATTATTAAAAAAGAAAAGAACTGGAAAAAAGTTGTCAAAGTAAAAAAAATAAACTGAAAGGAGAATAAATTATTGAATTAAAGGACAACTTTCAAATTATTGAAAAGGCTTCGTGATTCATTGCGACAGAATTTATAAAGAAAAATATTATAGAATAAATTCCAAAATTAAAACAAAAGGTAACATTAATAATTGTAATATTTTAAAATTCAGTCGAGAAAAAGTTGTACTAAAAGATTTTATAATTTGAGAAACCAGAAGCAATCAGAAATAATGGAGAGCAATTTTAATAATAATGATCAAACCCTGTTGTCCACTATGACAACTCCTGTATCTACTGTCCAAACAAATATGTATGCTACTCTTAGTAATGATTATACAAGTTTTCAGAAACTACCAGTTCAACAATATGGAGGAGATCCTGTCGAATTTGTTGATTTTATGGCTGATTACTACATGTATGCCACTTCTTACGGATAGAGCCAATCGATTATGGTGCAACGGTTACCATTATATTTAAAAGCAGCAGCAAGAGAGGCTTGGCCACAGATTGATATATGACCCTTTGCCATTGATTGGACCAAGTTAGAAGATGCCTTAGCAGCTAAATTAATTAGGGGTGACATCAAACGAATAATGCGAAAGTGTTTTAGAATCGAGTGCAAAGACCAGAGGAGTTGGTAAGTGAATTTGCTTATCATTTGACAACCCTTGCAGAGAAAGTTTTCGAGATTAAACCCGAACAAGTTGATGTGACGAAACAAATGAAGGAATTATTTCAAGACCATTTTTTGACAGGAGTTAGAAAGGAAATTAAAAAGGCCCTATGTAGATTGAAAAGACTATGAAGATTGAATTGAATTTGAAAACTACTCAACGAAAAGCAGAATCTTTTACAACTATTGATGAATCTAGAGACAGATCAATACCGCCAATCAAACATAATTTATTCTAGAAATCAACCAGCCCTCACCAAAAGTCATAGTGAAATTTGAGCCAAGGAAATATACAAATAGTCCAAATGAGGAGAGAGAAAGACCAGTCTAATGTAGCCATTGTCAGAAATTGGGACTTAATATAAATCAATGCTGGTTTAGAAACAATGCTCAAAAAGTCCAAGTCCTGTCCAGTGTGAACATTGCCAGAAAAAAGGACATAGTAATAGTCAATGTTGGTTTAAAAATGAAGAGCAAAGAAGTCCAAAGAGTATGTGGCCAGATTGGTTGAAAGTAGAAAATGATGTAAAATATTATGTGTATCAGGAATCTGATCCACGGCTAGCCAAAGTTAGAGAATGTATTGTGAAGCGAACTACTTTTGCATTTTTCTGTGTTAAATCGAACTATATATCACTGATAAAACTGCACACTATTCCACGGCCAGTTGAGGTAATGCCAGAAAACTGCTTAGCTGTGTTTCAAACAGAGGAGTTAAAAATTAATCCGGAAATTAAATTGAAAGCAAAAGTAAATCACAGAATAAACGAAACAGTGGTTGTAAACGGAGTAATACAACAAGATGGAACGTGCGAAAGAGAACCATATAAAGTGAATGGGAAGATTATTAAACAATCAATGGTGATTGAAGAATATTTGACAAAATTGAGAGAATTTGAAGTAGGTTTTGAAGATGAAACGGGAAAACTTCAAACGCATCCGTTTTTTAGTATGAGACAAAGTAATTGCCAAACCGGAGAATTCATTTTAGTATTTGATGTTAAAACTAATGTATGTAATTTAGGGCATTTGAAAACTATGACTTTCAGAGAGTTAAGTAGAGAACAGTTTTGAGAAAACCCCAATAATTTCAATATAAATTACAAATCGAATGCCACAATCAGGTCGACTCCAGTATGGACGAGGAAAATAGCACCAGTATTAATGTCGACACTACCAGCAGATAGTATGCGTATTATAAAAAAGGAGGTTACCAATAAATGTGGGCAAATGGTTTATGCAATACAAATCCAAACTTAGTAGCACCTATGCTAATATCAGAAAGTGGTGTATTTGCCAGAATCTTCGGAGAGGCCCTATATAGCTATAAATGCCAAGCAATTACAGTAAAAATTATGAAATACGAAAAATGTACAAATGAATTGCGGGTGAGTATAAATGGAAAAGGCAATTTATGGAACCCATAACAATAATATTACTGGAAGAGCATACTAAGCCGAAAATTCTTTAATGCAATAGATTGCTTGCTCAATTATATCGCTTAAAACAGGATTCATGGATAGCATTACCAGATTACCGAGAAGTAAGAACTCTAGATAAATTAGAATTAGCAAATCTAGAATACCTAGTAAATTTTAAATCCTTAAATAAGATGGCACAAATGGGTTTCTATGCAAGCGAGGATATTGAATAATAAATTTGTTATTTCCGTCAAAAAAGGAACGTGTAATCTCAAAAATGATTGATTCAATATTGCCTAACGGGGAAAGTAAAGTCAATTATGAATACCTTCTAACACCAGATCACTTTAGAAAGGCAACATATAAAACGATGAAAAAGATCTGGGGGAAATTCATGTTTTTAGGACAAGCATGCGCAGGATTAATTGGAATCTATGTTGTAATCATAACAATTAAAGTAATAATGTCGCAAACATTATCGGCTCATAGAATATACTTAATATCCGGATGGTCATGGAAAATGATTATTGGTTGTTTTTCGCTTATAGCGAGATTTTTCATTACTCATCATCAATATAGAAAAATGGCAATTGTGAGAGCACAACTGAAAACTGATCAAAGAAGTGAAGTATTTCTTTGTGCAGCAAGTGATCACAATAACGATAATAATGATGACATCGATGATAATAGAAAGGAGCAAAAATATTTTCAAAAAGGAATCATGAAGAGTGAGAAAAAGCCAGAGCTACAATTTTTATTAGAACCTATGCCGAAACTTAAAGGAATTGAAACACTTTCAAAGTGGTATACACCAACGTTTATGCCACGCATAAATATTCTATTCAATGGAAGAAAAGTGGAAGCTTTATTAGATTCAGGTTCCAGTAATACTATAGTATCAATACTATAGTATCAAGCAGAACAGTAAAGTCACATGAAAAGGATTATTCTACAATTGATAAAGAAACATTAGCATTGGTTTACGGTATAGCAACGTTTAGACAATATTTAGTTGGTAGAAAATTTGTTGTATTTACTGATCATAATTCATTACAATATTTGATGAAACATCGGGATTCGGTCAGCAAACTGATTCGAACAACATTAATGTTGATACTGTTGATAATGTTGAGCACTAGGTGGACATTTATCCGCTCGGAAAACGTTATCAAGATTGAAACTAATGTATTATTGGGACACTATTGAATCAGATATCAAACAATGGTGTCATACTTGTGAAGTGTGCTTAACCAGACGAAATACGGGAGAGAAAATAAAAGTATCTTTAAAACCTATGCCAGTGCCCGGAGCGCCGATGAAAATGACTGCAATATTGTTGGTCCATTACCTGAAACAATTAATGGCAATAAGTATATCATTGTGTTTTGTGATTATCTAACTAAATGGCGTGAAGCATATGCCATGAAAAATCAAAAATCGTAAACAGTTGCAAATATATTTTTAGAAAACATTTTTTTCGATATGGAGCAACGAAGAAACTCCTTACTGATCAAGGAACGAACTTCCAAAGAGAACTGTTTATTTCAATCACAGAATTATTCGGGAAACTGAAGCTTAGCACATCGCCATATCATCCACAAACAGATGGTCTAGTTAAAAGATTTAATGGAACATTAATCAATATTGTTGAGGATACCTATATAATGGAACAAAATAATGTAAAATGATTGGGGGAAACAATGAGAAGTGGGTAAGATGTGGTTCTGGAGCTTAATAAAAAGAGAATGAAAAAGAAATGTTGAACAACGAGAAAGGAATAAGAGAAAATCAATAAAAACAGACAATTAAATCATAGAAGGTCATTTATAATTAACAAGTGCAAATTTTGGAAAACAAAAACAAAAGCAAAATTAGCACATTATCTCGAAAGCCCTTTCAAGATAAGGGAAGAAATATTGTTTGAAAATCCGGGAAAGGTCATCTTCAAAAAAATTAGTTATCTGGACAGATGTCAGTGATAATGGAGGCCCAAAAGGAATTAGCGTTAAAAGATATCAGAAATTCAATTCGATATCAGTAAGTGTTATTGAATGATGGAGTATAAAAAGGAAGCGCAATTGAAATTGGGACACACAAAAAATTAAGAAAAAAACTTGCGAAAGGCCAAATCTACGAAAGACAAAAATTGCGCGAGACAAGAAATTTGCAGGAGACAAAGAATTACAGAAAACAAAGAAAGACAAAAAGAAATTATAGAGAAATTTGAAACAGAAATTAAGCAAGGTCAAAGCAAAGCAAAGCAAAGCAACTAAATCTGAGTTACCGATCTCAGAAACCCACCGCAGTAGTCAGGTGATTGTAAGGCCAGTTGATCCGAAAAGTGCTATTCTTCCCGAAGGGTCGCAATAAGCACTAAGTGTGATTGATTGAAAATTTAATGTGTCATTTTAAAGTGGAGATAAAGTGTATTAATCAATAAAGTTTACATCGTTTGGAGTTCGTTGCTGTTGTTTAAAGCACGCTTGGAGTCAGATCGACAATAATTTCTATTCGAATTCACCGACAACCCCAACAATATGATATCATCCTATGTGAATAGAAAGCAGAAAGTTTTGGATTTGTTTATCAAGCCATGCTTATTTGCTTATCGAAATGCAATGAATGAGAGTACCGGTGAAACACCTTTATATCTCATGTATTTACGACGGAACAACATGCAAATTGATTTAAAATTTCAAGCACCTATCTCACAGTACATGGATATTTCTGATTACAAAGTAATTATTCAATCAGTATAGACTCAAGCTGGACTTAAAATAAGACATCCTCAAGAAGCGTATAAAGAGTGCTATGATAAACAAGCACATGCTCACAATATTAAAGTAGGAGATTTAGTGTATGTACAAAAACCAGAACCAGCAAAGAGTCTATCACCAAAATTACAGAGACCATTTAAAGGGCTATATGTAGTATGTGATACCACTGAAACTAATCTAAAATTACGTCCACAAAATAAGAAAAAGACAGGAACAATTATCGTTCATGCTAATCGATGTAAAACGGTGCCAGCTGCAAAGAATTGCCAGCAAGAAGTGAGGTAATATATTATGCAAATGTGTTAGGTGTTTCAGATGACGAGTGCATATTTGAACCAAATGAGAAGCTAATAGAAAAATATGAAGTTCCAATGTGTGATGAAGTGGTAAAAGTCAAAGACCAAACAGTGCCAGCTGCAGAGGACACTAAGTATCAATTGAGATCTAATGACAAAACCATGGAAATACACACCGCGCTCAAACAAAAGATAGCGAAAACTCCCGCACCATTGGGATATGTCAACAAAATTTTTTTTTGCTGCAACACTTATGATAATCAATGTGTTAGGATCGAATGCGATTTCATTGTTACCAAATTATGCCAATAAAAGGATCCCGTTAATGGAAAAAGTTGATATTTATGCCACATGTACCCAGATGGTATGGATCTATCGTTGTGCACCGACGGAAGAAATAGAAATAAGTAATTTACTGAATTATTTTGAACAATCCCGAAATTCCCAACAAGTGAAAATAATTTTTCAGAATTATACAATAGATACGTTGAATGTCAGAAACTCTTTTGTGCATTATGTGAATCTTAGACTGCATCATACCTATGATATCGCAATTTACTACTACGAAAAAGTATTGCACGATAACGATACAGAGAGTAATGACCGATGGGTCAAGATCTATACTAGACGAAAATCAATATTATTGCAAAACGAAACAAATCGAGTTCATTTACACCTAGTTAACCAAAAACTAAACATTTCACGGTAAGCAAGTATTAATGAAAAAGTTGTGATTTATTATTGTAGGAAAACCAAGTCACGTTAATAAGTAACTTTACCTTTAAAATGTTTAATTTTCAGCAAATACGATCTAAATCAAACTCAAAAATTGTGATGATAAAAGTCAAGTATTACAAATGAATATCAAATTTCAATCCATGGGAAATCATTTTTGTCGAAACAAGATTCTTTCGAGTCGTATATAATTCAACGGAACTTATAAAGAACACCAATTTTTTATGCTAATGAACTTCCGAATTACTATGTGAGATATGACATGCCGAATAAACAATTTTTATGCATCGAAGCTTTTATCCAACTTATATTGTAACATATATTTATTTATTTTTCGGCCCACAGCCAAAATATACCGCAAGATAGCAAACTCCACATAACAATTCGAGATGTGTGGTGGGTTACTGGGTGTTGATGTTTGTTTAAATCATGTTGTGGTTACCCAGGTAACGCCATATAAACATTCCTTTACTACCACTCGGCACCCGTTGCTAGGCAATGTTGGAACTGTGTTCGAGTGGGTAGATCGTCCGCAAAAAGTGAGCGCTATTACTAATGCTGTAATTGCCTGAACGATCCCTGGGTTCAACGAGCTGTCGATAGAAGACTTGTGCTCACTTTGAATATCAGGTTCCCTTATGTCGTAAATTTTATCATTCATACCTACAATTCCCACTAAAACCTCTCATTCACTTATTTTTATGTCTCCACATTACTTTCTGTTATTTACCACTCATTAGATACTCTATTTAATATTCAAGCGGCAACAAACATATATTTCCTACAAGAAAACAACACATTTAGGCATGTCCATTAGGGTTAACTGAGATTCGAGTGGCTCGGCGTTTAGCCCGCTCTCTTCGTCCGGGTCAATAACTGCCAGTCTTCGGTGTCGGTTTTGGGCCTGTCATTGTTGTTTCTCGGTAGGCCAGTTGAGCCGGGGCGAAGACAAGGGGATATGTGACTGCTGCCCCTTCTTGGCAGGCCGACAATGCGACCTCCAGCCCCCTTATCTGTGTCCTCAGGCTTTGATTTAACTGCCTTTCGTCCGCCCATCTCTTTTGGGCTGCTGTAAGCCTTTGATAAAGCGCCTTTGCCTTCCTTGGCTCCATCCAAGCGGCTTTCGTCTGTTGAATCGCTGTGGACAGCTGGATGATCTGCTTGTAGAAATCTTTATTGATTTTTCGCGCGTGCTCTAAATCCTTCTGCAAAATTTCTAGTGATTCCATCTCTGCAACGATGAAAATTAATTCTGGACCACAAGTCTTAATTTATTTAATTTCTCAAACAAATATTGTAGGACAATAAAAAATTTATAAAAGGAAAAAAACAAATTTTTGAGGACAGTAAATCCTTTATTTAAAACGTGGCTTGAGTCAAATCATTAATGTTCTTCTGAGGTCCTCTGGGCATCAAAGCACTCCCGATATACGAATACCGGTCGCTTCGTGTTTCTCGTGCGGTTGGGGCTGGGCGGCGGTACATAATTGTAAGTGTCCGCGATCCTACCCGGGCGCGATATCGTCTTCCACATTCGCCAGATATTGCCTGGCCCTGATCACGTGGAAGTCGATATGTCGCTGGTGGTCCTCGAGGCGTGCAAGGAGAGATCGGGCTTGGTCACGAATTTCTTGGGCCGGGCTCTGATCACATTTTTGTCTGCTCGACACAGACGGTCTCCCGTTATCTTCTACCGATTGTAAGGCGCTCCATTGGGGCTCTCTTGGTTGGATTACATCGCTGTACTTTTCTCGCTAGACTTGCCGCCACTGATCGGCAACTTGCGTGGGGACACGAGATTTAATCAAAAGGTTTGTCATTATTCTTAGAAAAAATTAATAAAAAAAAAACATCAAAATTCCTATTATAGCTCTAAAAAATGGTGTCGAAAATCATGGTTGTCCCTTTTAAGAAAAATTTGTTAAATACTTAGCGTAGGTCTGCCTTCCCGTTAATAATAGTCTCTATATGTAGACGCAAATTGAACTTAATGTTATGATTTTAGATTAATTACGTGCGACAACACCATACCCCATAAATTACATTTGTTTGATTATTTTTGGTCGACAATTATTCAATAAAAAAATTTCCTACGTGATATCAAAATCAACAAATGCATTTATAATAAATTTAACGTTTCAAAATAATAAATTTTAAATTTGCTGTTAATATATTTAAACATATTCGGCTTTGAAAATAATGTTTAAAAAAATTGCATAATAAATATAAAATCATGGTAAGTACAAAATATCATAACGTAAGTGAACTATTATTTAGATTTATAATACATTGAAAAATAACGTAAGGATAAAATGTTGACTGTAAATATTAACTCTAAAAGACTCGTACGACATCGCAATGCTTTCATAATACATGGATACCCGTGGGAGGAATTAACCTTTATGGTTTCATGGAGAAACCAAAGACAACTGCTGAAAACGTCCAAATAGTATATTCCATATTGCATTTGGGGTGTTGATTGAACTTTTTATCTTTTGCGAAACCATTGTTTTTATATCTCGACATTTATACTCATTATAAAGTCAGTTCCTGTGTAATTCGGTGTCGTCTAGTTCTGGCTAGGGGAAATCAGCCTATTTTCTATCATGACTCGTGATCCTTCTTAACACCAATTTCTGAAATCCAAAATCTCTTAATATAGGTATTATGTCAGACAAAAATTAAAATCAAAATTCATCTCTATAAATTAATTGATAAAATTCATAAGTCCTGAAATTCAAAATCATTAAAAATTAATTGCAAAATTATAATTTATAATAGTTTATAATAATTATAATATTATGCAAAAAATTATAAATTATGCAAAATTATAATTTATAATAGTTTATAATAATTATAATAGTTATTAGAGATCATTATTTAAATTTAAAATCTTAAAAGTAAGAAAATAAAATCAGAATTTCATGTAATTAGAAATTACCACAAATCTGTGAATCTGGATCCCGAGCTATTTCTTTTCCTGACAACCTGGTCGTGGTCATCTCATTGCAAAAATTCCATTGTCGATGCATTCCCTAGAATTGTCAAAAACAATAATCAAGTGGAATCATCGGGACTTTTTATGGGATCTGGCAGTTATGTGTGCCTGCTGTCGCATGCTTCTATTAATCCAACTGTCATTGCTTCGGGTAGATTGATTGTCTGGTGTGTGCGTTGTTCCATGGTCATTGCCACACTCTTCTCCGTCTACTGTAATCTACTGTAATCTAATCGTGGTGTGTAATGCATGCTGCGTCTACTGATGTTAGACGTGTTGCGCCGAAAATTTCTCAAGGAATCTATTAATTATGTTTATCACCGTCTAGTGTGTGCCAGTTATGTAATGGAAAAAATCCTACCATTGATCATTGATACCTAAATATCAAATCGATGGGTTATAAACAAATTTCTATTAGTCTTATCATTTACGTTCTGGATTTTTGGCATCGTACAAGGGAAAAAATAAATTTCGCGACAGGTATTATTATAATTTGGTTGTACTTATTTATTACTTTTGTGAGTTTTATTATAGTACTATTTCCTGGATCTTGGTATGAAAAGTCCCCATCAGCATGAATCTCCACTTTGTCTCTATGTTATTTTCTCAATAAATTTTCACTGAAGTATTGTTAGTTATTGATTTTTAACCATATGAATTGTGAGGAATGGCGGACTCAATAGTTGGGTAACGGGATTTATTATTTTGGGGAATTTTAACTAAAATCGGGTTAGTGTGAATTTTAATATTCATTTTTGTTGCACCTTTCCCGGATTTCACCAATTCGTGCTATTATAACGTTCGCATTATCCATGCTCTCTTAATGTAAAAACTTGTTAATGTCCGTGATCATTTATGGCGTCAGTAGGGTTTCAGTTGATTAACTTCCCTAACTTTTGTTAGAATTGGCCCATTCAAAATTTTTATCGAATTGTTTAGCGTAAATTTGGGTGGTTCTTAACTCTTAAATTCCTTTTATCTTTTCCCTTTTGGTGGGTTACTGGGTGTTGATGTTTGTTTAAATGTTCTTATGATTACCCCCAGTGGTGGGTTACTGGGTTTCGCTATTTGTTTAAATCATCTTATTGTCACCCCGGTAACGCCATATAAATATTTTCTAGCTACCACTCGGCACCCGTTGCCAGGCAACGTTGGAAATGTGTTCGAGTGGGTGGATTGTCCGCAAAAAGTGAGCATTATTACTAATACTGTAATTGCTCGGACAACCCTCGGGTTCAACGAGCTGTCGATGGAAGACCTATGCTCGCTTTACAATGTCCCTTGTGTAAGAAAGTTCAAGATCAGACTCACGTTGACCGGTAGAAATAGAACGATGTTCAGGTGACGCGGTGTGAATACTCATGACTTTTCGGCAGCAATTCAATATTATTTATATGTTACAACATACCACTTTAAATGATTTAGCAATAATTACCATTTCACATTCAATTCATAAAACAAAAACCGATTAAATCAGACAATATTTGTAAGTTAATTCAATTTTAAAGCGATACAGGACACACTAAGTTAATTTGTTTGCCAGGCGTGCGGCTCTGCGTCGGGCGCGTTCTTTGCTTCCCGGCCTGTAATTGCTCGTAGGGACTGCCGATGGAGCTGCCAATGGTGTTGAGCTGCTGGCCGAATCCCGGTACACCAATTGAGATGGGGCGAAGAAAAGAGGGTAAGTCACCGCTTCTCCTTCACGACTAGCGGCTAGGGCAACTTCCAACCCCCTTATCTGCGTCCGGAGATTCTGATTCAGTTGTCGTTCCTCAGCCCAACCCTTTTGAGCGGCTGTGAGACGTTGATGGATGGACTTGAGTTTCGCTGGATCCACCCAGGTGGGTTTCACCTGTTGAACCTCCTTTGTGAGCTGAATTATCTGCTCGTATAGAGCTTTGTTGGATTGCTGGGCGCGAGATAATTCCTTTTGTAGTAATTGGACCGGTTCCATGACTAGTAAAAGAAAAATAATTAAAGGGGAGAGGTTCACTGATCGAGCGTAATCATATATATTTAACCCAAACAAACTAATGAAAATCATTAAAAGATAATAAAAACTCTAAACTAATCAAAAACAAACACAAAAAAAACAATTAATTTTATTCATTATTAATTAAGGTTCATTTAATGTTCTTATCTGTTCAGGGAAAACCCTTCGCCACCCATTCTTCGGGTGTGTAGCCCAAGATTGACATGGTCGGCCTCTTTGTATTGCGGGCTCGGACCGTGGTTGCTTGCGGGACCTGTGTCGGGGAGATTTGTTGGGGATGCCAATAATTGTCGGCGATCCGACCTGCCAGTAAATCCTCCTCAACGTTCGCCAGATACTGGCGAGCTCGGATCACCTGTAGGTCGACTTGGCGCTGATGTGATTCCAGATTCTCGAGCAAATGTCGAGCCTGCCGGTATATTTCTTCGGCCGGGCTCCATTTTTCGGCCATCTCTTGTCCCAGATTGTTTTTGTCGAGGAACTTTGATGGAGGAAATTCGGGACATCTTTCTTGTCTATATCGGGCCCAGGCCCATCTCCATCGGTCTGCGAGAGAAATTGGTAGGCGATTCATTGGATTAGCTACTGAAAAATAAATCGTTAACTACAGATACTAAAACTCAAGTAGATGAGCGAAATGATCCTAATTTATTCCTTTGTAAAACTCTAAATCTATCTCAGCCCGTTATGGAAATCGAGAATAAGTCTTATGGGTTCGCGGTTATGCTACTTTGGCCGTGAAGTCGTTGCTATCCTTTTGCCGGAGGGTTTTCACAACCTGGACTTTTACTTGATTTTTTCAATATTAATCTCCGTGTTGATTGTTAAAAATAACTCGCCTTTAATTAATACCTAAAACCGACAACTACATACCACTGTTGAGAAAATATTACCAAAATTGTCCACCACAATCTCCTAATTCCCGATCACATTTTAAAGAACATATTTATGTTTTCTTATAGCTAATCTGGTAAATTCCCAACAAACAGATAGTAATAGTTTTTTGAACTATTCATTTCGCCAAAAAATCAGGTTGAAAATATAATCGATCTCTTTACAAAAAGGTCTTCTGGGTGAGTCAAAAAGTTCTAAACATGCGGTGAAATCGTGAGTGACCTGTGAACGGATTCGAATGAAAATCAAGTGGTGATAAAAATGAAGATAGGATGGTGGGATGGATGAATTTTTATAGAGGGATCGTGGTGATTGGAAATTCGAGGGCTAGACCTGATAGGTTGAGGATAATCATAAATGGTTAATAAGGCGATCGATTTTTAAAATCTCTAAAATCTTTGGTTAGTGCTAATACGAGGAGATTGGAGCAGGGTCATTTGGATATTAGAATAGTTTCATACATTTAGGAAACGGCTGATCGTGAATGTTAACATAAGAGTTCGCCTTTATTACTATTAAAAAATATCGATTATAATTTTTTACTAGATTATTACATTTATTACTATTAAAGATAAAATGATTATAATTTTTACTATATTATCTAAGTTCATTTATTAAATATGAATTATATGTTCTTACTTTCTGTGATCATTTCCGGTGCTGCGGCCACTTCCTCGTCGGGCATATTGGTTATTAAATCCAGGTTATTTATCATGACTATAAAAAAGATTTTTTCTGAAAGGTTTAGATGAACCGTGTTTAATATTTGTTGAAATTTTTGCGTGGGCGTCGGTATCCGGTGGGATGAATTAATTGGATGGAATTTGGACGATAGTCGCTATTCAGATAAATAAATAATTTTCGACATCCGTTTGAATTATTGAACTATTACTTGTTCAATTTTTTGAAATGGATGTCGACATTCGACGATGAAAATTAGTAAGTGTTTATTTCTTGGGATAATAACGGCGGAAAACTCGCTCGTGCCATAGTCAACTTCATGATGTCACGGCGGGTGTTTCTACGTTAATTCCAATTTTCTTCAAACCCATTTGGTTTTAATTTATATTGATTTAACATTTTTATATTTTTCTACTATTCAATCAAACTCTCATTGCGTTAGAAAAGTCATGAGATTCTCCTCGTTCAGCAATTGGAATTTTCAATTACTAGATTTATTCTTATTCTCTGGGTTTTCACAATATTGGAATTATCAGTTTTATTTGCCTTCAGTCAATTTTTCGGAAACTCGAGTTGTTAGGTGCTACATCATTTAACATTTGGAAATAGAACAATGGGTAATTTAAATTACTGGTTATCGTGGTCAGTTTGTGTTTGGGGATTGGGAATCAATTACAAATCTGGAACTCGTTGGGTATTCGTATCGGAATTAACTACCTTTAAAATGGGTGTCCATGGTGGATGTATTCGTTGATGATAATGATGGATAATACAGATGGGTCGGTTAATTTAACTATTCAGGTGGATTAGGAAATCTACGTTATAATACCATCTATTCTGTCAATATACGTAGTTTTGATTTAATTATTGATTTTGGCTGATTCAGTTTTGAACGGGTCAACTTCAATTTATGACTGACTTTATAAAAAATAAAGGAAGGTGTCTAGCAGTTGTACGGATGGGTTTGGATCTGAATAAATTCTTAGTAGTTGCTTTAATAATAATTTAGAAGTTTTTAATTAAAGTTTCATTTAAATTGAATTAGTTCATTTCATAGCAATAATTTTATATTAATTTTCATTCCCCGTACCCTTTCCCTTTAATAAGCCTTAAGCGCATATTATGTTCATATTATATTTAATGAGTGCCCACTGGACTACTCAGTGTGATGATTTTGAGCCGTGTGTAAAATAATTTAGGTCGAATTTAAAGAAAAACGAGGAACGAGGAAGAAGCCAATAGACCCCTTCCTTATTTCTCCTTTCTTTTATACGGGATAATATTGACGTTCCAATCCCTGCGTTTCGCACGCCGGGTCTTCACGGGCACAGATCATCGGCGATATTCCACACACTTACACGAATCTGAGTAGTATGTTGGTTTTACTGACTTGCTATGTGTCTTGGCTGTGGGCCGGAAAAATTTCGACAATACAATGATTATTTTTATGAAAAATAAGTTAATTTTAAGCATTATAAATATTTATTAATATATTAGAACAATATACAAATTACTTGACCAAAAATCATCATAAAAATAACATAAAAATACATCTCCCCCCACGCCGACATCCAAGCAGAGCTCTACCGAGGTTGCGAGGACGGGACGTGGAGAGAGAGTTTCCAAATAAAACTTCTGCTCACCTAAAAATAGATTTTTTAAAATCGTTTGAAAAATTTTTAAACAACTTTTGGTTTGATAATGGTTAAATTTTATGTGAAAATGTATCGGTATTTATACCTATTTTCTGTCCCTAACCTCGCGTGTTATTTTTGATTTAGTAAAACAAAATTCTACCTTGTTATTTTCTAGTGTATTCTAATCTTTATTTTTCTTATATTTTCAATTTATTTTGATAATTTTTATTTGAAATTTTTATTGAATTATTTCTAATTCAAATTCTTTGATTTAAATTTCATTTTCATGAAATTTTCCATTTTATCAAATTTCGGTCGAATTCATTGGGTTTTCATGTTATGTTTGTATTTGTTTCGTGCGGATCTTGTTGCATTTTGTTATTATTTTAATTTATTTTTATGTTTATTATTTTATATGTAATTATCTTTTTTCTCATATTTGATAGGGTTTAATTGGTGTTTCAATAGGTTTTATTTTAAATTTGCTTGTTATATTTGCATGTGTTTTACCGATCCATTTAAACATTTCTCAAGGCTATTTGTGTTCTGGCCCAACACTATCTAGGCTAGTTATAGCAATGAAAATTTATAATGATTACTCTATCGCTTTTATTTACAAAATAACAATTTGAGTTCATGATTAATTTAAGTTCATAACGACTACTTGAATCTATAATTCATTTAAATTCGTAACTTTAACTTAAAATTATTAATTATTATACGTTCATGGCAACTGCTCAATATTTATGATTACTTTAAATTCTTATCCATAGTTTAAAATTTGTGGTTATATTAATATTTATAGTAACAGTTTGATTTAAATTCGTAGCAAACGATTTCATTTTTTATTCCCCCGTTACCTTTTCCCTGGTTGACCTTAAGCGCATTGTGTTCATATTATAGTTAATGAGTGCCCACTGGACTACTCGTGTGGTGATTTTGAGCCGTATGGGAATATGATTTTAGGTCGAGTTTATGGAAATTAAGAGACGAGGAAATAGCCAAAACACCACTTCCTTATCCCTTTCTTCCCCTACATGGAATAATATTGACGTTCCGACCCCTGCTTTCCGCACGCCGGAGCCTTCACGGGCACGAATCATTGGCGATATTTCACGCACTTACACGAATTCGAATAGTATGTTTGATTTTAATAACTTGTAATGTGTCTTTGGCTGTGGGCCGGAAAAATTTCGACAATGTAAAACAAATTTATGCATTATAAATATTTTATTAAAATAACATAAAAGTTACCCAATCCAATCATAAACGAAAATATCATAAAAACATCACTCTCCCCACGCCGACATCCAAGCAGAGCTCCATTGAGGTTGCGAGGATGTGATGTGGAGAGAGAGTTTCAAATAAAAAGTCTCACTTACATCGCTGAAAAATGATTTCAAGTTTGAAAACTGAATTTTTACGATTAAAAACGATTAAAATTATGTAAAAATGAATCGGTATATATACCTATTGTACGACCTTAACCTTGCGTGTTCTTTTTGATTTAGTAAAACAAATTTTGACCTTGGAATTTTCTGGTATATTCTAATCTTTAATTTTATTATTTTGAGATTTTATTTGACAATTTTTTCTTTAGATTTTTAATTGAATTATTTCTAATTCAAATTATTTGATTTTTATTTCATTTTCTTGAAATCTCGTATTTTTATAAATTGTCAAATTTTCGGTCAAAATCGTTGGGTTTTCGTGTTATGTTTATCTTTATTTCTTGCGGATCTTGTCATTTTGTTATTATTTTAATTTACTTTTGTGTTTATAATTTTATATTTAATTGTTTTCTTCCTCGCATGTTGATAGGGTTAATTGGTGTTTTAATAGGTTTGAATTTAAATCTGCATGTTATATTTGCATGTGTGTTACCGATTCATTTAAACATTTACAAGGTCGTCTGTGTTCTGGCCCAACATGTGTAAGAGCAGGTTCATCCGCCAAAATCTCGTGCCCGTGAAGGTTCTGGTGTTCGTAACGCCAGAACCCAAATGTCTAATCATAGAACTAAATAAGGAAAGCAAGTAGCTCGAGAGTGGCTCATCTTTCTTGCACTCAATTTCGATAAATCGACATAAAATTTTAAACGACAATCGGCTCAAAATCACTAACACGCCTCAATTTTTGGTATAATATTCTGATAAAACTGAGAAACAAGGGCGGATCCCTACTAAACATTTAACAATAATAAGGATAATAGTAAGGATAGTGGTAATTGTAATAATAATAACAGCATTAATAATAATAATAATAATGATAATAATAATAATGATAATAATAGTAATAAATATAATGGTAATGGTAGTAATAGTGGTGGGTTTCTATGTTTTGATGTTTGAGCTATATGGTTGTAACCCAGACAACCACATGTAACTATCTTTCGCTTACCACTCGGCACCCGTTGCTAGGCAACGTTGGAACTGTGTTCGAGAGGGCAGATCGTCCGCAAAAAGTGAGCGCTATTGCTAATGCTATAATTGACCGGACGATCCCTGGGTTCAACGAGCTGCCGATAGAAGGCCTGCGCTCGATTTAGATTCTTAGGTCCCTTACCAAAGGTATTTTTCATTTTGGTAATTACTACTGATTTCAGCTTCGGAATATTTTGATTGAGTTTGGTCGGAAAAAAACTATGAACTATTATTTATACTATTTATTAAATAACACAATATAAGGTTCGCAGTTTGGATCACATTATTCCACTTTGAGCCGCCCGACGTTTTGCTCGCTCAGCCCTTCCTGGCCGGTGCTTATTGGGTCTGTTCTTGGGTGTTGCCGGAGGTATCGTGTCTCGATAAGCCAACTGTGTCGGGGCGAAGACTAATGGATAAGTTACTGTGGCCCCTTCTTGACACGCCGACAGTGCTGTTTCCAGGCCCTTGATTTGTGTCTTCAGATTTTGTGTCAGTTGCCGTTCACCAGCCCATCCCGTTTGGGCAGCTTCCATCTTTTGATAAATCGTTCTCATCCTTTTCGGTTCGATCCAGGTCCCTTTGACCTGCTGGATCTCCCGAGAAATCTGTAGCAGCTGCTCCTGTAGACTCCGGTTGGCAGCCCGGGCCTTGTCCAGTTCTTGTTGCAAGATGGAAAATTGACGCCATTCCATTTCTACAAATAATGAACTTTAATCAAATTAATTTCTACGGGTATGGGGAGTTTACTGTTGATTTTCTTATTACTGGGTCGTCGTAGGGTAGTTAGGGTTTTCCGTTTAAATTATCACCAAACGTATGTGCAATCATTGTCAAATCTTAAGTAATGCAAAAGTATACGACTTGTTTACATAAATTAAGCAACGGAAGCCCGAAATGAAAATTGACACGATTTATTTTATAAACAAATTCATTTAAGTTATGTGTTTAATAAATGACTACAGAGTTTTTACTTCCTCTTCGTAGTAATGGCTCTCTGGCATATGGATGGTCTCGATGAATTCCGGTGAGCTCCCTTTACTTCCGCACCTCCCTCGGCAGAATGCGTCGTGGGATTACCACGTTTATATCCGTCATTCGTTCCTGGAGCTTGGGGTCATCTAACTCATACGACACGTTATATCGCAGGGCATACCCGTCAGTACTGGGTATCCTGCCGCCGCGATATTTGCATTGACTCTCTGTAGGTACTGCTTGGCTTTCTCTATTTGTCTATTCGTCTCTGCCTGGTGGGTCTCGAGGCGCGCCAGTAGGTATTCGGCCTGGCCACTTATCTTCCTAGCCGGGTTGCGTCCCGGTTCTCTCTTGATCGCTATATACGGCAAATCTACCTCGCCGGAATCTCTCTGCGTGCCAGAGCGGGTTTCGCGTACCGGGGAGATAGAAAATCCCGCGTCCCACATCGCTTGTCTGCATTGGGCAGCCGAGTGAGCGGGAAAACGTGCGATTACTCGGGATGCGTCAATCCACGAGTCTTCTAGAAAACAATAAAATTATCATTTACAAAGTGATGTCTGTCGTGTTATTCATTTTAGTAGTCTAGTTTCGGATCTGGTAGGTTAACGTGACTTATGCGGGGCATTCTGAGTCAAGGATCAAAAACTCTTAACCATGGGGCCTATTCACATAGCGGTTTCCAGATTTTTACAGTTCGTTGGTAGTGGTCCGGAGTTCGTCAACAACGTTATTTCATGGGGGCCTCCTTGAGGTTTACTCCTCCATCGATCTCGTTTCAGGTTTGTAGTTAACTAACTATTGATAATCAATTTTATTATTTTTATGCATTAATTAAACTATGCTCTGCCAAAAATTTACTCTGGTGATGATACTTAGATTTTCCATTTTTATCTTTATAAACGATTATGATTATACTCCTTTAATTCAAGAGAAAATTTATTTTTATATTTAAAGCTTTTTTTCCTATAGCTCCAAAGATTTACGTTAGGTGAGCATTATTTAAATATTTCCTACTAATTCCTACTAGAGATCTAAATAGACTAATCCTAATTTCGTGATTACTATTAGTTCGGGTTAGAACACCTGGCTACTTATTCCCTCGTGTTTGAGTATAGTCTATCCTCCTCATAACCATCAGAGTGCGTATTCATGGATTATCGGTTGTATGAAACTATTCATTAATATGGAATTCATCTATTGCGGTGTGATTTATAGACATCGCTTTGACCAGCAAGATTTGAGATCCTAATGAAGATTTTAGCTTAATCATTCCAGCTTTCAATTTCAGCTGTAACTCGATTGAATAATTTGTAGTAGTACTTTACTTGTTCTCCTTGAGTCCGCTAAATATCTACACTATTTATAATAATAATCTACTTTACTCTACTTTAATAGATGCCTAGCTTAATATAGATTAAATAGAATGTCGAACGGATAATTAATTTGACTCTACAGGTAATTTAATAATTGTCGGATTCAAAATGATACTAATACTTTTATATAGATATATTTTAATCATAATCGTTAATTTATCAAGGCTCAATTTACTCATGAATAATAATAAATTAATAAACGTTTAAGTTAATCATGCTGACACTTAAGCAAATCTACTTTAAGTACGATAGTAATTTACTTTATTTTTTTTTCCTTTTCCATTATAGTCGTAAATTGGAAAAACAAATCCCAAGTTCAAAAGAAAATGTATTCAACACCATTGAGGATCTGCCTGAAGCGACTCCTGACCTTTACCAACGACTTGCAAATATCAGGTCCGGGTCCGTATTCACTGGGGCTATTTAACTAATGGTTGGTCATTTGGTAACTGATTGAGTGGGTAAGTCCGCATTTCATTCTCTCTTATTTTTATTATTTATTTAGTTGTAGGATATGTTAAAATTTATCGAAAATAATACGAATTGACCGATTCAACCAGTGTATTTATGATATTTAGCAATAAACTGTCATGGTTTTCTGATTAGGTTCATTAGCGGTTGATTCCGGAAGTGGTTCGCTGGTTGGGTCATGTTTGCACTAAGATTCGGAAGATACATTAATATTAAGATACGAAAACTTGGAGCATTACCTGAATGTGAAGGTCCGCTGACGCTCGCGGTGTTGGGTTCCTTGTACCCGTGGTGCTCTCTTGAAGTTTGTGCTGGTTTTCGGGACATGTCAGTAATTAATTGGAATGAACGATTTTCGTCCGAGCCAGTTCTTATACTGGATTGTATGTCTAATGGTGTAGGAATTTGTGACCTGTGCACACCTTCTCAACCGCTCGTCGGTATGCGTATTTGTCGTCACTATTTGTCAGACTATGCGTGTGACTGTTGCAGATTTCATGCGAATACACCTCGATAGTTAGTTACACGGTTGGTTTTCTTTAATCAATTTATTTACAACTATTGATCTACTAGTGCATAAATGCCGAAGTGGATGTATAGTCGGTATTTATTCTCAACGATCCTATTCACCCTGTTATTTTGATTTTTGTCCAGCTATCTCCGGTTTATTTGTCATTTACCACTCAGGCTACTCTGTTAGGTCAATTTAATGGTAGGTATTTGTCGGTAATTTAATCTGATGAACCGTGAAATTTTTAGCCTTTCAAAGTCTCGATTTACTGGTTCCCGGAATTTGGCGGGAAAATTCGTCACAGCAGAATTTCAATTATTCGGGATGATTTTGACTTATTACTGATGAACCTTATCAAAAGAAAATAAAATTTTTAATCTGTTGTTCGTTATCACTTTTGGGAATAATTTTATTGGGGAAATTGCTGGAATTGTTTTCTTATTTTTTGGTCGAGTGGTAGGTATCTTTACGTTGGGATGTTGTTTGGCGATTCATAGGTTTCACTAACTTTCATTTATTCATTTTTGGTATCTTTCGATAATATTTTATTTATCCCATTAAATATTGATGGTATTGGCAGTTGACGTGCTGCTCTTCTCGTAAGTTTGAATTTTATCGCTATGAACTTTTATATTGCGTTGAAGAGTGATGGGTTTATTATATCTTAGGGTATTGACCGGATTTTCTTAGTGAGACATCGTCTCGACATTTGGTTATTGAACTGCTGTTTAGTGTGGAGAAAACGCTATGATAAGCTGTTCATTTACGTGGAAATTAAAATTTGGATTTATTTTATTTTAACGATGATTTATTTCATTGGGAATCTTTACGTTTACGTCTTCTTGCATGAATGATTACAGTTCGAATTTTTATTTCATTTACTTTCAAATTTAGGGGTTTAATTCGAAATCAAATGTTTTGAGGGTTCTTTGCTAATCATATTTCTTCCATGAATTGATTTTAGGTAGTTTATTTAAGACATAATAATTTAAGGCTATAGCAACGATTTTACTTTTTTAATTCCCCGTTACCTTCCCCTTTAATTGACCTTAGGCGCGTTGTGGATATATTATAAATTAATGAGTGCCCAATGGACTACTCGGTGTTTTAAATTTTAGCCGTATATAAATATAATTTAGGTCGAGTTTATGGAAAATGAGTGCCGACGAAACAGCCAAAAGACTATTTCCCCTTCACCCTTTTCCCTTATACGGATTGATATTGACGTTTCAGCTCCTGTCTTCTCACTCCGGAGCCTTCACGGGCACGAATTATTGGCGATTGTACAGGCACTTACACAATTCGATTGTATGTCTAATTTTAATTACTTGTAAGATGTTTCGGCTGTGGGCCGGAAAAATTTCGACTGAAAAAGTCTATTTGTTTAGATAAATATATATTTTGCCACATAATATATCGTAGTTGTCATTAATCATCTTCGTGCATAATACATCATAACTCACGCCGACGCCCAGGCAGAGCTCATTCGAGGTTACCAGGACGCGACGTGGAGAGAGTTTTCGAACATCCTCTCACTCACATTAAAGTTTCTGACTTTAAGATTTCCAAACTGATTAAAACTACTTCAGGTACCAAACCGATTAAAATTATGTAAAAATGAATCGGTATATATACTTATTGTACGACCCTAACCTTGCGTGTTAATTTTGATTTAATAAAACAAAATTTGACCTTGTGATTTTCTAGTATATTCTATTCTTAATTTTATTATTTTGTAATTTAATTTGACAATTTTTCTTTTGAATTTTTTAATTGAATTGTTTCCAATTCAAATTATTTGATTTTTATTCCATTTTCATGGATTTTCGCATTTTTTGGTAAAGTGTCAAATTTCGGTCAAATTGTTAGGTTTTCGTGTTATTTTTATGTTTATTTCGTGCGGATCTTGTTGCATTTTGTTATTATTTTAATTTATTTTTGTGTTTTATAATTTTATATTTAATTGTTTTATTTCTCGTATTTTAGCAGGGTTAGTTGATGTTTTATGGGTTCGATTTTAAATCTGCATGTTATATTTGCGTGTGTATTACCGATTCATTTAAACAATTTACAAGGCCGTTTGTGTTCTGGCCCAACAATAGTAACGATCATAATACTAGTAATAATAATAGGGAACATAGTAGTTATAATAAGGATAAGGGTAAGAGAGATAGAGAGGATATTTAGCACAACAAAGGGTGTACAGACCATGGTAAAAGTCGATAATACGAACAACGATAAGAAGGACTATGGGAATGGGTATAACAATGAATGATATAGCGGTATAGATTAACATTTAAAAGAAATAAGAAAAAATATAATGTTTCTGTTCATTGTGATATTATGTCTTTAGAATACGAAATGAACGCCTGCGTAAATAATGCATCCAAAGAGGGTAGAGTACAAGAGACACATATAAATCTCTCAAAGAAGAATTTGCTATATATAATAAAACTGGCAAAAGAGCTCAAACTTTACAACAATTATATGATGCAGTTTTAACAGTAAGTCCAACATCCACCGAATCTGAACGAGTATTTTCTGTTTCAGCGAATTTCACACGGAAACTGAGATCTCGCCTTAGTGATTATTCCATTAATTGTTTGGTATTTTTAAAATATTATAGAATTAATAGTAGTAATAATTAAACATTTAATATAACCTATAATCATTTTTATTTGACAATTTATTAATTTTTTTATCTTTTTTGTATTGTTAAATTTTGAATTATTTTTTATAATATAAATAAATGGAATTAAAAAGTTAAATGGTATATAATTTATTATTATTAAATGTACCTCGTTATAGTATAGATTTTCTTCTTTAAGGGAACTAATTATATTGAAAACCGAAACCGGAAACCTCGGTTTTCAAACATTGAAAACCGGAAACCACGTTTTCAAAAAATCCGGTTATTTTGCAAACTCTATAATCACATTGTAGAATGTCTCAGGGAATTATTAGTAAAGACTTGTTGAACATGGCAAAAATAACATAATCGTAATTTTTTATGGTGAACAATTATTATCATTTTTACCATTTGACTGATTGTCTGTTGGCGGATTGTCGTACAGTCGTTAATTATAGTGGTCGTGTTCGGCACTGTTTTGAAAATATGCCATATTAAATTTTCATGACCTTTATGAAATTTCTGTGATCTATATAAAAAAGATTACGAAAAATAAAAGATCTACCACCTCATCTGGGGGAAGGTGGTTTGGACGAGACAAATTTGTCTACTTGTCTGTAAAAAATCCACTAAAATAATAAGGATATAATTTATATATTTTGATTTTTAGTTTTTAAGTATTGAAATACACATTTTGTTTTACAATTTTACATTTATTTTAAAATTAATGTTTAAATCATTTTACTTAAAATAAAATATATATACACCCATACCTCGTTTTACGGCCTAGATACATTCCGGGAAAGTTGACCGTAAAGCGAAATACCATATAAAAAGCGGCCGTATAGCGAGGTATGGGTGAATATATAATAAAAATAATATTAAAAATTAAAAATATTTTTTCACCCAGATAACATAATCAAACGTAATAAAACTATATAAAAAACATTCGTACTCATGGTGGGTTTCTGGGAGTTGATATTTTGAAACTATATGGTTGTTACCCAGACAACCCCATACAAATATCTTTCGCTTGCCACTCGGCACCCGTTGCTAAGCAACGTTGGAACTGTGTTCGAGTGGGTTGATCGTTCGCAAAAAGTGAGCGCTATTGCTAATGCTATAATTGACCAAACGATCCGTGGGTCCAACGAGCTGCCGATAGAAGACCTGTGCTCGCTTTCAATTTTTAGGTCCCTTTTTTCTCCTATCTCTTTCAAAGGTTAACCTATACTCTCATATCATTCATTGTTATGTCCATTCCCATGGTCCTTTCTTATCGTCGTCCGTACTAATGATTATTCTATGGCATGTACACCTTTAGTTATGTTAAATATTCACACACTAGCTCTCTTACCCTTATCCCTATTAAATCTACAATGTTCCCTATTACGTATTATTGCTTGCCTTATCATTGATACTATTATATGTATTACCTTTATTAATTGTTACTACTATTACCTTTATTATTATTTTTATTAATATATAATTACCATTACATTTATTATTATTACTACTATGATTATTACCACTATTATTATTATCATAATTATTATCATCATTACTACAAATACCATGATTATCAGTATTATTATTGTTATTATTATTATTATTATTATTATTATTATTATTATTATTATTATTATTATTATTATTATTATTATTATAATTACCCTTATCCTTACTATTATCATTATTATTACCAAGTTTTTACTAGGGATGCTTCATTATTCCTCCGCTTTATAAAATATTTTTCTTGTATAAAAATTTAGCTGTAATCCATCTGTATTTTTCCGGTTTTCGATAAAGTATTTTTGCTAATTCGACAAATTTGAGTAGCGTTCCGCCCTTATTTTACGCGTTCCACTTTTACTTTACTATTTTCAATAAGTATTTTAATTACTTCGGAAAATTTGAGCAGCGATCCGCCCTTATTTTTGATTCCAAGAGAATATAATACTAACAATTGAACAACATCCACTTTTACTTTACTATTTTCTATAAGTATTTTGATTGATTCGGAAAAGTTGAGTAGCGTTCCGCCCTTATTTTACAGTTGTATTTTTTCTTTACTATTTTTGTTAAGTATTTGAATTAATTCGGAAAATTTGAGCAGCATTCCGTCCTTATTTTTCGGTTTATAAGAATATTATACTAACAATCGAACGATAATTCACTTTTGTTTGACTATTTTCTATAAGTATTTTAATCATTTTGGAAAATTCGAGCAGCGTTCCGCCATTATTTTACAGTTTTATGATAAATGTTTTAACTATTTCAGAAAATTTGCGCAGCGTTCTGCCCATATTTTCCGTTTCAATTCCACATAATTTATTTAAATCTTATATATTATTTAAAAACATTATTTTTCATGATTTTGGTCGTTCGGATTAATCTTTTTCCGATGGCTATTCATTTTAACTGTTGCAACTATTTCGCAAATTTTCCCCGCTACCCTTTCCCTCCCTTTGTCCTTAAGATCTATGTATGTTCAATTCATAATTAATGAGTGCCCACTGGATTACTCGGTGTTAGATATTTTGAGCCGATTGTTGTTAAAAATTTATGTCAATTTTACAGGAAGCGGATGATGAAGGAGCAGCCAACGGACTACTCATTTACCCTCCAATTTCCCCTATGTACGGATAATATTGACGTTTCGGCTCCTGCGTTCCGCACGTCGGGGCCTTCACGGTCACGAAATCATTGGCGATAATACACGCACTTACACGATTTACGATAATATGTTTTATTTTTATATCTTACGTTATGTTTGGGCTGTGGGCCACCAAAACAAAATAATAGAAAAAAATAAATTACCAGATGAATTAGGCAAAAGTCTCGACACATAAAACTGTATATTTTTCATTCATACAAACAAATTTTAAACTGTGCATCGACGCATATAAACCAAAATAACATAACTGCAGATTAATGATCTGAAAATATTGCTACAAAGCATAACTATAGATTAATAACCTGAAAATATTGCTGCAAAACATAACTGAAAATATTGCTGCCAAGTAGTTGAAAAAAAACACAGCAAAGCAAGATAAAACGTGGGCAACTTAATTTTGGTTGAAATTAATACTACAAAGTAGTTGAAAATTTGTGAAAACACATCAGTATTTATACCTATAATTTGGCCTTAACCTTGCATGTTAATTTTACTGCGATTAAACAAAATTCGACCTTGAAATTATTTGTGTTTTCTAAATTAAATTTTTATTAATTTCTTAATTTAAATTGGTAATTTATTTTTAACAAATTTAATTATATTTATTCAGTCAAAAATATTTTATTTTTTCATTTAATTCATTAATTTTTACTTTTATATAAATGGTCATTTTAAGGTCAAATTTTCTTGTTATTATGTTATTTTTTATGTAGATTTCGTGCGGTTCTTGATGCATTTTGTATTTATTTTATTTTACTTTTATGTTTTTGATTTTATATTTATTTATATTCTCTCCGATTTTAAAGTGTTTAGTTGGTGTTGTATATTGTATTTTAAGTTATCTTGGTGCTGGGTTTTCGTGCTGTATTACTGATGCATTTAAACAATTCTCAAGGCTATTTGTGTGCTGGCCCAACACTCATAACATTCTACGCATTTATTTTTGGATCCAATTACCTTTCAACAATGCTTCACATACAACACGTTTCCAATAGTTATTGAAACTTTTAAATATAATTTTAAAATCATGCATGTCTATTTACTCATACAGGAATTTTTGTGCTCATTAATATTGGTCAATCCCTTCAATTGACGATACTCAAGAATTCAAATACAGAGATGACAGGAAGTTTTCCAAAGTATATGGCATCACACCTATTACACGTAAATTGATAAACGAGATTCGATTACAATCCAACCGAGGTTTTTAATAAACATATTGTGTACCTTGCACTAATTAGAAAACCTTCCAAGTACTGCAATATTCCATTATTTTTAAGCCCCCAAATAAATTATGTCTTTTTTACACTAATTTGATACCACCCCCAATCGTTTTAATCATAAAAAAAATTTTCGTTTTATATTTTATTTCTTTTCTATCTTTGTCTAGGACATCTGTGAAGTCTGACGGCTGTTGCCGTGTCGCAATGTCACCTCCATTGTGGCTGACTCTGGTTGTAAATTAAAATTTAAAATAATTTTTAAAAAATTAAAATTTTTTATTTAAAATAGTTACTTATTAAAGACGAGAAAATCGGAAAAATATCCCCTTTTACACATAATAAAGAAATACCTGAAATTAAAAGCGTAAACCGTTTCTAAAATATTTCATGAATTGCGCCACTTTTAGAAAATCGATAAGCTAATTATTTTGATAACTTCGAATCAAAACAAAATCTAATGCGAACAAATTATGCAAATTCTTACAAATGTTATTTATTATTCTGTTAGTTTTATGAATTTATCAACTTATTTTGGAACTTTATTTTTCATTCTCTCTCAATTGAAATATTCCAAATCTACAACCGAGATCTGCCTCAATGGTAATCAAACGTTTTTGTTGTCGACTTCAAAAAGCCTCTAACCCAATAGTTAATTGGAAACTGAAGATTCTATTTCGGTTATCAAAGCCACAAATCAATCAAACTTTCGTTATTGTAACGATAACAATGAAAAATATCCATTTATCAATTGGAATTGATCTCAGTGAAAATCATAGTTTCAGAGTATTTATTTCAGAATTGTCTAATATTAGAAAAACTTATGTTTGGCCTGTGGACAATTTAATCTATAACAAGTTGCTTAGCAACGAAACTGATGAGTATAATGTGCCGGTTTTAATTGAGCTAAATGAATATTTTTTGGTGAAACTTTTTGGCACTTCATTCTATTTGTATAATCGATTTCATGGAAAGATTTATGCTTATGAAGAAGTTCTTTTTGGAAATAAATTCTGCTCCACAACCAAATGCCATTCCTCGTCAATGAATATAACTGATATTCATTGTTATGTTGACAAAAGAACCAAATATCCATTGAAGGACAGATATTGCAAATTGAATAATGAGAACAGTTCCACTCCGATAAATTGCAAGGTCCCTCACAAATGCATTCTCATTCAAACTGGGATTTCGAATTTCCTAATCAGCATAAATTCCATCAATGAAACAACACAAGATAATTTAGGAAATAAGAAAACCTGTGTAACAGAAACAAGAAGGAAATCCAAATTTACTGTTTGTTTGGATAAAGATAATCGGCAAAATGCTTCGTTTTGCTATTGTTTTTCATTGTGCTTTGGCAAAATGAACGATTCCCTTTTGTTGTGTAGCTGCTACAAAGGATGCCTGGAAGAAAAGATTTACATTTTTTCTTTTACAGAAAACAAATGCTTTTCCAAAGATTTAACATTATGCAATTTATCTTGGATAGGAAATTCGAAAAACAAACTTATCATTTCTTTGATATTAATTTTCAATTTTGGAGTAATTTCTCTGATTGCAATTTATTTAATTAAGCGAAATCGAAGATTTTCGGGTAAATATAAACCTTCAGCAAAGGAGACGGAAAATCGAATCAGTAATAATGAAATGAAAACAATTATTATTATACCACCTAAAGAAAGATTAATTTGACAATTGAAGTTTTTTTAAATAATTTTTTCTGTGATTATTTAATGATTTGAATTCATAATTTTATCTGGTTAAAATTGTTTAAATAAATTTTTTTTATAATAATTTTCTTAAATAATTTTGTTTTACAAAGAAAATGACTGATAGATGTTGAGCTATACTTTTATGGAATTATTTTCATTTAAAAATTTTAGATAATTTTTTCCCAGTTAACGATTCTTAACCTTTTATGGTCACATAATTTTCTGTGCGTATATCGAGTTCTATGTGATCTATTTGAGCGATGGCCAAACTGTTTATGTGACGACCACTATCTTTTAGTGGAAATAAAATTTGACTCCCCTTTAAGTGAAGCATAAACAAAAATTGAAAAGTGCAAAACCAAATCATATTAAAATAACACTTATATTTATTATAAGCACTTCGTATTAAATGGAATTATTGTCATAATATATATTAATATTGGTTATTATTAGTGTGATGGATGTGCCTGAGTATCATCACTAATGGTGTCCATTCTTGGCTTTATTGTTGAAGTTGCTACTCTGAGTTAATTCTCAACATCTAGGCGTGACCGGTATTTATAAAAGCTAATTTAGAAAAGGCAGTTTCACATAGGTAAGTAGAAACAAACGATAAAGTGATTTCTGATGCTATTGAAGATATATTTACAAATTCATTTTTAATGCTAATCCAAAAGCTTGAAAGGCTTTTGGATTTAAAACCTATTTTTTATGTAAAATCATTCGATAACTCCAACAGTTCTTCATGTTGAGCAATGGTAAGGTCATAAGTAGAAATATTACCGGCTAAATGGTTACGAACACAGTAAAAATTTTGATTTTCCATATAATTTTAATATTTCTAATTGAGATTTTCGAGGTGTTTCGATACAACAGCATTAATTTGATCGCCATCAAAGAATTCTTCAGAATCAGACATTAGTGAATAATAAACATAAGCTTTTCAAGTTGTTTTGGTAGTCTGATAGCTTGTAACCAGTTTCTGTGTTGAACTTGTAGTTCGCAGAGGTAAGTTTGTATCTACCATGGTTTCAAGTGAAACGAGGTTTCAAGATAATGATTCGTCTTCTTTTTTCTTGCCTTAAAGCTAAACTTTGTAAAGTTATTTGACAACCAGTGCATCAGGATGAGTGTATAACGGTGTTAACTTGACACTGTTTTACACTTACCTGGCGCGAAGAGAAATCTGAGCGTCTCCCGCATAGTACTGATGACAGCAATTAGCTCGAAACTAGTACTTTATTTGGAATTGCACTGGATATCACGAAATGTACCGTATGTTATTATTATAGATTTTAAGTGCAGGAAGTAGGTGTAATTATATAGTTTTTGATGAATTCGAATGTTTTAAATTTATGTGTATGTATATGTGTGTATATTTATAAATATTAGAAAATCTTTGTGTAACTTTCATTCAAAAAATTGATAGTATTCCGATTTTTACTGTATATTGCTTTCAAATTAATTTACAACTTGTAAACAACAATATTTCTTCATTGTTTCATTATTATTATTAATAATATTGTTTTATTATTATTATTATTATTATTATTATTATTATTAATTTTTTATTACTATTAGTAATACTACTGTTTAAAAGTCAAACAAAGAATGAAAAAAAAATTATTGAAGGTTATCAAAATTGAAGTTTTTTAATTCTTTCCGTTGAACATATATACTAGTGCTCCGTGGAATAAAGTGAAGTGTTCCTCCAAACTAAGATATTCAGAAAAAATAGTATCAAATATTATGTATAAAATTTGCATTTTCTAATATTATTTTCTAGTTTCATTTTTACATTGAAATGTTTTAAAATTGTAATTTCACGCGTTTTTTCAAAAAAATACTCTCAGTGTGGGGGCCGCTCCCTCCCCGCAACACCTACCAAAAGATAACGCCAATAAAAACCTTTTCGTACGATATATTTTGACAGCATAACTGTCATCTTTGAGTCAATCACTACGCGAAATTTGGCTTATAATCCCTCAAGGGAATCTTTTTGCCACCCATTCTTCGGGTGTGTAGCCCGAGATCGACCTAGTCGGCCTCTTCGTACGGCGGGCTCGAGTCGCAACGGTTGGTGAGGCCTGGGTCTAGAAGATTGGTTGGAGATGCCAATAGTTATCGGTGATCCGACCTGCCAGCAAATCTTCCTCAACGTTCGCCAGATACTGGCGAGCTCGGATCACCTGTAGGTTTACTTCGCGCTGATGGATCTCCAGATTGGTGAGCAGCCGCTGAGCCTGTTGGTGGATCTCCTCGGCCGGGCTCCATTGGTCGATTGTTCCTTGTCCCAGATTATTTCTATCGAGAAACTTCGACGGGGGAAAGTCTGGGCACTTCTCCTGTCGGTACTGAGCCCAGGCCCATCTCCATCGGTCTGCGAGAGAGATTTCCGTCTGATCCATTGGATTAGTTGCTGGAATGAATATTATTAATATTACTAATCTTGGTGATGGAAAATAATTATGGTGGGTCTCTTGCCGTCGATTAAATTAATTTCTGTTATTATTATATATAGAGGTTTTTGTTGATCTCTCAGCCACCTCATAGGGAAAGTAATTGATTTCCTTCAAGTGTTGGTTGGCGTTATTGTCATTATGCATATCTTATCATTATGGTACATTTACATACTTGTGATTAACTAATTCATGTTATTTTAGAACATTAAGTGCGTGATACTGCAAAAATTATACGTCCGTCGAAATCTTTGGGGAACGAAATACTCTCTTGATCCTCGGCAGGAGTTAGCGTTTGGGGAAAATGGGCTACGACAAATCTTTCATTGCAATGGGTTTTTCCTTTTATGAAAATTTACTGACAATAAATCCCTGTATCACCCGTTTTAAGTATCGAACAAATTCGAATCCCCAAGATTCGTTGGTCGGCAATGGTTGTTTCGTGAGGTATTATATTTGCGCTATAGTTAACTCTTCAGCGTGAGGCTCCTGAAACTTTTGCAATTGAATGGAATACAAATGAGGAGTATAATGACATAATTAATATTTCTATGGCAAGGCGTATAAATACTTTAGGGGGAAATTGTGAGGGTCTGCGATTTAGTGGCCTAACTGTACTTGCTCGGTGTTTGGAAGGTATTCGAGGGGTTAAGATGGACAATGGCGTCAACGGGGACGGAGCTATAATCGATAAGTTGGGTGTAAAGATCGATTGGACATATATGATTAAGAAAAATTTATTTACAATAAAATTATATATCAATAAGAAAATTATTTACTATATATGAATAAACAAAATCATTTATAATTCTAAACTAAATATGAATAAGAAAAACTATTTACAACTATATTTTAAATATGAGTAAGGGAAATTATTTACAATTCTAAATTGAATATGAATAATAAAAACCATTTACAATTATAATTTAAAATAAGAAAATCATTTACAATTATAGATTCAATATGATTTAAAATGATCTTACTCTCCATTTTATCCTGCGTTGTCGTAGCTCCTTCAGTAGACGTTCCATGCGTCGACGTCGCTTCATCAGAAATTGGTTGGGTATTCATAGTTAGTAAGAGAAAAAATTCCAAAATAATTTTATGCCGATGTCTAGTTTTATTTAAATACAGAAGCAGGGTGTCGGTACACACGAGTTATTGACGGCCGGAAAATTGATTAATTCAGATGAACCGTTGATAAATTGTTTATTGAATAGAAGTCGAATTAAATGTTTATATTAAAAATCTATATCCGTTGATCGAGTGATTGATTTACGTATCGTCAATGTGGACTTTATAATCGTCGATATCCAAACATTTGCAATTCTATAAGGATCGATTTTTCGGTGATTATCGATAATTCGGAGTTTATTCCACTACACTGTCTAGTAAGTCCTTTTATACGATTATTTTCTCATTGTAACGAACTTTCTTTAGTTGGTGCTGGAAGTCTCTGCCAAACATACCGGGAATGGATTTAGAAAAACATTCCTATTTTGAGTCAAAAGGATCAATTTGGATTATTTTATCGGGTGAATTGTTCTGGCTGTAACAGTGCTGAATATTCCGTAAATGGGGTTAGTGATTTAATTAATTTAGTTCGCATAATTTTACAGAGATTTTAGGGATATTTTATGGGCTCTGTCAATGCGGGCTTCTGATATAATTTTTGGAGGGATTGTCTTGATCGATGATATAAATAAAATTGTCTGCTCGCTGGGTTTTATTTCTCTATTTTATTTAACTTACTCAATGGTATTTATTATGTTTCTACAATTAAATTTTAGTAAATCTCAATTATTAATGATGTCGTTCTATGGGGGTACTCGAAAAGGAGCGCGTTTGTTAACTATACTACTGAAGGTACTCTGACTTGTAGTTAATCAAATTCTCTGCTTTACTGAATGTTTAGGGTAAGTTGGTTTCAATAGCTACCATCACCATTATGTATTTACCGAGTTTACTAACGACCATGTAATAGTAACATTAATTTATGGTTCCCTTTTTAAATCCATATCAACTTTAAAAAATAATCATTTAATTACATAGCGGTGATCCCGAAAAAAACGCGTTTAATCTCGGACTTAGAATCTGATTAAATTCTTTATTTTACTAGGAGTTAAAGTGATTTATTTGATAATGATTATAAATCTATAATTTATAGTTAAGTTGAATTTATTAATTTATTCCATTTCATGTCAACGATTTCATATTAATTTATTCCCCGTACCCTTTCCCTTTAATAGGCCTTAAACGCATTTTATGTTTACGTTATATTTAATGAGTGTCCACTGGACTACTCGGTGTGATGATTTTGAGCCGTATGTAGAATAATTTAGGTCGAGTTTACAGAAAATGAGAAACGAGGAAGTAGCCAAAAGACCCTTTCCTTATTTCTCCTTTCTTCTATACGGAATGATATTGACGTTCCAACCCCTGAGTTCCACGCACTTACACGAATCTGAATTGTATGTTGATTTTGCTGACTTGCGATGTGTCTTGGCTGTGACCGGAAAAATTTCGACAAATAATTAATTATGAAAAAAAAATTCGATCTTAACATTATAAATATTTATTAACATATTAAAAACAAGATACAAATTACTTGACCAAATCATCCCAATAAATCATAAAAACACATCTCCCCCCACGCCGACATCCAAGCAGAGCTCTACCGAGGTTGCGAGGACGGGACGTGGAGAGAGAGTTTCCAAATAAAACTACTGCTCACCTAAAAATAATTCAAAGTAGATTTTTAAAATTCGCAAAAATTCTATTTCAAAATTGGTTTGAAAAATGGTTCAATTTTATGTGAAAATGTATCGGTATTTATACCTATTTTCTGTCCCTAACCTCGCGTGTTAATTTTGATTTAGTAAAACAAAATTCGACCTTGTTATTTTCTAGTGTATTCTAATCTTTATTTTTATTATTTTTTCAATTTATTTTGATAATTTTTATTTAGAATTTTTATTGAATTATTTCTAATTCAACTTCTTTGATTTAAATTTCATTTTCATGAAATTTTATTAATTTATTAAATTTCGGTCGAATTTGTTGGGTTTTCATGTTATGTTGTGTTTGTATCGTGCGGATCTTGTTGCATTTTGTTATTATTTTAATTTATTTTTATGTTTATTATTTTATATGTAATTCTCTTTTTCCTCATATTTGATAGGGTTTAATTGATGTTTTAATAGGTTTGAGTTTGAATTTGCATGTTATGTTTGCATGTGTGTTACCGATCCATTTAAACATTTTCCAAGGCCGTTTGTGTTCTGGACCAACAATAATTACACTAAATACATCCTCTCGATTCTTTTCACTCAAACTCTTTAATTTTATTTGGTTATTGAATGGTAAATTAATTAGATGGTTACAGTGTATAAGTGGTTTGTTACTCTATTTGCTTATGAAGATTTTAAGAAATTTGGTGACAAATAAAATATATTATAAAATAAATTTGTCAAAACTTAAAATAAAATAGTAGTAGTAGGAAGTGTCACATCCAGCACAGTACCCCTGGAAAATAACTAGGTCGAATCCAAATTTTATGTAGGCTACGAATATATATAAAAATTTTATCACACATACTTTTCCCTAGACAGTCAATCAAAATTAAGTTGCTCACGAAAAATTTTCAAAATTTTTTCAAAGTATATTGTAACATAGAAAATATTCATATATTTTTTAACATAGAAAAATGTATATAGGTCAGCACAGATACTTGGAAAATTTTTATATATACATTGAGATATTAAATTGTTTCAACTTTCCCATGGGCAAATTTTCCAAAAAATCAAAATCCTTAGAAAAATTTTCCCAACCCAAAAGATTTCCCAAAAATTAAATCCTCAGAAAAACTTTCCTAATTCAAAAAATTTCCTAAAACCTGAAATCCTTATTAAAACTTTTTCCAACTCAAATTTTACAAATTTTAAAATCCATTCAAGTTTTAATTTTCCGCCCGCCCACCCGCGCAAGCCCCGCAAGGGTTGGCTTGAAAGTTTGTAAATAAATTATAAAAATAATTTTTTTATAACACATCAATTTATACAATTGGATATATATTCGTTTTAAAATAACTCATTACAAAAATTTTTTATTGATTAGGAAATTTCAATTTTGTACATGTCAGAATGTCACAGATTCAAATAAATCGTAAAATTGTTCAGTGAGATCAGGATATGCTCCAGCTTGAATTCCGATATTATTATTATTATTATTATTATTATTATTATTATTATTATTATTATTATTATTATTATTATTATTATTATTATTATTATTATTATTATTATTATTATTATTATTATTATTATTATTATTATTATTATTGTTATTATTATTATTATTATTATTATTATTATTATTATTATTATTATTATTATTATTATTATTATTATTATTATTATTATTATTATTATTATTATTCCAGTTTGAGGTACAAAAATAATGGTGCTATTGTTATAACAATCTAAATATGTTTGATGTAGTCCATTGTTGTAGAAATTTTCCCTATTTATATAATTGAATAATACTCGGTTCTACAAGATTTTAAATTGTATTCATTTTGATAAATTAAGGGGCCCTAATATGAAACGAGCGCAAAATACGAGATTATTATCAGTCATGGCGATATGGCTCACTCTTTTTCTGGTAACCACACATTAAAACACATTTCCAACGTCATTTGTGACGGGTGTCTAATGGTAACATTTTCTTGTGCTCGTATTTGATTAGAATCTCCCAGAAAATAGCCGCATTTATAACTTTTCCCATTGGGGTACCTAGCAATATTAAATAACTCTGTAATCTGCCATTATATAGTCCTAGAAAAACTGGTACCTAATCTCACCACAACTGTAAAATTTCAAAAATTAAAGGCAATAAAATTCACCAACTAGTTTATATTTACTAAAAAAAATACTAGTTCAAAAGTGGATTAGGTAAAAATAAATTACGTAAAGGGACGTCCGTTTATTATGTACCAATTTTTAGGCAATTTTTA
The DNA here is from genome assembly GCA_022537955.1 of Schmidtea mediterranea. Lineage (NCBI taxonomy): Eukaryota > Metazoa > Platyhelminthes > Tricladida > Dugesiidae > Schmidtea > Schmidtea mediterranea. Next base: position 43,727 of record JAKGRZ010000041.1, on the reverse strand, counting down.
CCCTCTCCCTCATTGTAAACAATTGTCAAACTTCCAACGAGCTCCTTAACATAATTATGTCAAACATTTTTTAACTCTCCTCCTTACAAACTATTAACATTTTATAGTTTTGGCTTGCATGTTTAAAATAGAAAATATAGAGATTAAAAGGACAATATATTTCATATGGAAGAATTTGGAATGCCTTTAACGATCGAGGTACCATGTTATCAACTTTCAAAGACTAGTTCAAGAAACACGATAGAAATCTGTGCAAGCTGATCTGAGATTGATCTGATGGAATGAATCTTTAGACTATAATCTCAAAATACGACATTCTAGTCGATTGGCATCAATTTATACCATGAGATTTCACCATTTGTAAAAATTATTGACTTGACTTCGTTTTTGCACCAATCTTGATCTTTTTGCCTTAAGAGCTGACACTTTTTCAATTGTTGATCAACCAGTTTTCTATCGGATCTAAATTTACTGTATATCAGTATTCTCTGCACAAATTTGAGATAAAGTTTCTTTCCCATTTTATCATTAATAACATTTACTTACTTACCTATGCTACGGCCCTCGGACAAATATCGCCAATTAAAAATCAAAATCTGGTGTGTAAATATAATATAAATATTAAAAATTTAATCAAATAATTGAATGATTTTAAGAAAGTTGATGGAATTGTCTTTCTCAAGTTTTATATTTTCCGAAAACTATTTATGTCAATCTTCATAATTTTTAATTCTCTATTTGCTGCCACTTTAAAAATTTTTAAAAAAATTGGGGATTCCAAATTAAAGTTAATATTATTTAAATAAATAGTGGTCGTGGGGTGCAGTGCGAATGGTTGGCCTAGGGTGCCAAATACTTTCGCACTGAACCTGGCAACTAGTGACCGTTTGATTCATCTATTCTTGATTTAATAAACAATGAAAATAAGTTATTTAAAATATTCTTTTATTTTCAATGTTTTTAAACATTTTAAATTTTAAATATAATACTTAATGAATTTAAAAAATTAAATTACCAATATTTTAATATTGTTATTTTTTTTCAATTGAAAAAGGCTGTGTCGAAAATTTGTGAATACCAATGAAACATCGATATCAAACATCGATAGTCAAATATTTAAATGAAAAGAAATCAGAGGTGAAAACCAAAAGAAGTTCTTATAATATTATTAACCCAATTATTCCTGAAACTGTTTTTTTTTATATCTTATAATATTTTTACAAATTCTTAAGTACAAAACCTCAATGGCAACTAATAAAAAAATATGCATTGTCATTGCCATATCATCTAGTGTTGACATAATCAAAAATTGTATCAAAAATAATGTTCTCATATAATGAAATATTTTAATTTGGAGCAGATAACATTCTGTTCTTTAAAATGACAATAGGTTTATCTAGGTTAATATAAGTCTAGAACCTGAAAAAATTTATTCAATTTTTTTATTGATATTTTTATTTTTTGAAGATGACTATTTTATTAACTTTATTGTAAAAAGTAATATCGTTATTTTTAACTCCCATCCCACATGTCAGCATTTGTCAAACTTCTTCAAACCCCCTCCCCTAATTTGTTGACGTAAGTATTTTAAATTCATTTCAAATGCAAAATTCAAAATGCTTTTGAAATGTCAAAATTAAATTTTGCTTAATTAAAATATATAATAATAAATTTTATTAAAATAAATTTTTGAAAAATTTTGTTGTTTGAACATGTTAATTCAATTGTTTTATAAATAAATGTAAACTATTTACATTAAAAAATTGTTCCAAAAATTTTAAATATTTTTACCCACGGTTTTATTTTGTCAAAAATAAATTTTGATGGGCAATTTATTTGTTAAAAAAAAATCAAAGATTTCTAAACAAGATGAGTCTGTTTTGCAGCTGAAGCATATAAGGGATAAATTGAAAATTTATCAAAAAAAAATCGATTTTGTAATAAGCAATGATCGTGTATTAGCCAAAAAGCTGATTGAAAACAATCAAAAAAAGTATATTTTACTTTTGATTTATTTTTATATTATACAGTAAGGCTTTGCTATTATTACGGAAGAAGAAGTACCAGGAATCTCTTATTGATCGATCGCAGAAGCAATTGGATAATATAAATCAAATGATTCAAGATATAGAATTTACTCAAATTGAAAGTCAAGTTATCAAAGCATTAGATGATGGAAATAAAGCATTAAAAAGTCTCCATCAGTTTTTAAACTTGGAAAATGTAGAATCAATTCTTGATGAAACGCAAACATCCATTGAATATCAAAGAGTGGATAAATTATTAATTCTGTAATCTTTAATTATTTTTTAGGAAATAGACAATCTTATTTCAGGAGGGTTGACGAAAGACGAGGAAATGGATGTTGAGAGAGAATTAGATGAACTAATTGCTTATGAATTACCCAATGTTCCATCTCACGAACTTCCCGTTATTGAAAAATCAAGCAAGCCAAAATCAAGTATTTAATTATTTATTTCAACTCCTATTTATTGATTTTTAGCCAAAACTGATTTAGTCCAAGAATTAGTTGAGGCCAGTTAAGAAATTTAATCTACTGTCTTTCTATTTCATTGTGTAATTTGAATTTAATAATTAAGTTTTCTATCAAATTTAAATTATTTGCCATTTCATTTCGTCTGAATTTTATTGAAATAATTGCTTTTCTATTATGATAATGCTAGACAAATATATAGAAATGGAAACCTGCAGACACCCGAAATCTCTAAAATACTATTCATTAAAAACCGAAAATTCTGTAATCAATAATTTAGGTGCATGGATCAGAAGGAGCAATCAATGAATTGAATACTGGAATGTTTGGTTTGTATGTTGCATGAAATCGATAAATGTAGAGGTTCAATAGCAGTATAAGAATATGATATAAGAGCAATGAGGAATATAGCAGATATCAAAAAGCCAATTAAGTATTTATTAGAGGATCTTGGTAGCTAGGTATGGTTACCAAGTGAAGAAATCCAGCAATATATTTGGGTTTGGGACTTGCTCGGCCTTCGTGCACATTAATCCCTTGGCCCGTTACTATGCAATGTTGGTCCTGAGCTGGTTAGGTAGGGTTTTTTTAACCAAGACTGCTGGTGGGTTACAGGGTTTCATTGTTTGTTTGAACTAACCGGTGGTTGCCCCCGTAACGCCATACAAAATGATGCTAGCCACTTGGCACCCGTTGCTAAGCAACGTTGGTAATGTGTTCAAGTGGTGGATTGTCCGCAAAAATTGAGTACCATGTGCTAGTACTATAGTTGCTCGAACAACCCTCGGGTTCACGAGCTGTCGATAGAAGACCTATGCTCGCTTTGCTCTGTCCCTCATGATCATTTGAGATTAGGTTCTTATCTGCCTGCGGAGAGATGAAATTAAGGTTGAGTAACATGATGCAGCTGTTTGGCATATGAATATATCAACGGAACAAATTAAATTAAGAACACGACTACTCTATTTATTTAGCAACGCGCGCAATGTTTACAGGTTAATGATTCTGAAGCTGGATTGCTCGACGTCGGGCCCTTCCTTACGTCCCGGTCGACGATTGTTTGCTGGAAGGGTAGATTGTTTCACTGGTTGAGTGTTCTTCTGCGACATCTGGGTTGGGGCGAAGACGAGCGGATATGTTACCGCTTCCCCCTCCCGGCAGACTGCTAGGGCGACTTCGAGTCCCCGAATTTGCGTGCGCAGGCTCTGGTTGAGCTGCCGCTCCTCTGCCCAGCCTTTCTGTGCTGCGGTCAGGCGGTGGTACAATGTTTTTACCTTTTCTGGTTCCCTCCAGGTTGCTTTAATCTGTTGCGATTCGCGGGTTAGTTGAAGAATCTGGGCGAGTAATTCCGTGTTTGTCTGTCTTGCGTGGTCCAGTTCCGATTGTAAGATTTGTAAGGAAGACATTACTACAATCAAATAGATTATTTTAATTTACTATTGATTAAGTCAGATAATCATTTATCTCATTAAACAAAATCGCGAATAATTCTAGCTATAAGAAGAAAAAAATAATGACACACAAGTTTCTAATATTTTAAATCAAGCACTACATAAAGTCTATCATTGTTGCTTTCATTCTTCGGGACAATATCTCTTCAGGCTTCGTTTGAGAGCCTCCACTGTATAGGGTCGTCTGGTGTCTCGAACTGGGCGAGGTGGATAGGCGACTGCAATCCGCCCGGCAAGGATGTCTTCCACCACGTTCGCAAGATACATCCTTGCCTTAACCACCTGTAAATCTACCTGCTCCTGCACCCTTTCCCATTGGGTGAGGAGGTCCTGTGCGTGCAGGTAGGTCTCCGCAGCTGGATATTGCCGTTCCGAGAGACATGATCGTTGCAACTGGTCGAGTATTCTCATGGTCGGCGGGACTCCTGTCTGTTCCTGTTTGGCGGTCTCTCGACGGGTATTTCGTTTGGGCGACATGTCTAAACATTACTGTTATTAGGTTCGATTGCTTCACCATTCTAAGTTATTAGTAAGCAGATTGTGTCTATGTTACTAGTAAGGGTGTCATACACGTGACCATTGCCTTCCTTTACGCGATGGGACATTAATAAGCAGGTTGGGTTACTTTGTGGGTCTGGTTCTTTCAGGTGCACTCCTTTATAGGGAAAATATATAATTAATCATATGGATGAGATAACCTGATGTTTAATTTATTCGATATATGCATATTAACATTAAAATTTTTCATGTAGGCGGATACTCGTGCATTGACTTAAGAGAATTTGTACATTGATTTAAAGTTTGTTTACCAACTTCAATTACAGTTGTTCGAACTTTAAGATTTAGGCCGGATGTTGATCCGAGATAACTTAGTCGCGTGTAGGTGTATCCTGGTGGGCGAACGATTTCCGGCGGATCTTACCACTACCACTTAAGCGGTTGACTAAAGGTGATTTACATTGTTTACGTCCGGTGATTGTATTATTCGCGTCGTATTTTCAGAATTACCGGTCAACTGTTTCGCCTACACACGATTATCTCAATTCTGGTAAGTTATTTCGTTGATTAGTTGAATGTACTTTACTAGCAAATTTTAGGGAAACTTCTACGCCTACCGAGGTTTCCAAGTAGATGCGATACCCTTCTGTTGGAATAATTTCGCTATGTGGAACTTCATTTGTTCAATAATGTGATATTAATACAGATTCACTCTGATCTTAAACTTGGGTTTTTCCAATCCTATTAATTTACTTTACTTAATAATTCGTTCACTTTATCGTTAATCAGTTTGCTGTAATTCCTGAATTTATGATAATTAGAGAAACCTTTTTTATAAATTTATAAATTATTCCAGTTCTAATTAAGAGATTGTATTATCAGTAATAAATATCGACATCTGTTATTCCAATTTCTAATAGTCTTCCCTAAGGCTATTTGGATCAACTATTACTTTAGCCCACAAAGTTATTTTAATGCTAATAGTTTTAAGTCCGTGAATCCAGTTTTACTTTAATTTACATCGGAAATTACTTGATTTTTACTAAAGAAACTGTCTTACGGTTATTCAATTCATCTCTAATTTTAATCTAGGAATTACTTAAATCCACTAATCATAGTTCATTAAGGAGCTTATATTATTTATTCTTATTCAATACTTTACTTTACCAAAAACTAGGTTATCTTGGTTTTACTCAATAGTTATTTGAACTAATTTAATCATCCCAATTGTCACCAATAAATTGATTCAATTTAATCAACGATATATTTATTTGTATTCATTTTATTTTTAATCAATAATTTAATCTAAACACTTGATTTTACTCAATCACTTCTTCAATTTTATCAAAATGAATTATTAGTGAATTACGTGTCGTTACATTAATTTTAATCAACAAGTTAACCAAGGGATCCCCTACTATTATTCGAGAATTACTTTACTTTTAATCGATACATTTCATTATTTGAGATCAATGAATTCGATTCTTAATTGCTTTCATTTTTATCGGGGTTGATTTTGATTAGATCAATACATTACTCGTTCTTACTCAAAGATCGGATTAATTTTATTGGAAGGAATTATAATAATTTAATTGATGAAATTATTTGCCATTACCCCCATTTTAATCAATAATTTACGATCATTATGAATTATCTTTACCCAATATTTACTGTAATTTTAAGTCATAAAACACTTTACTTTCACAATCAATGGTTGTTTTAAATTTTATCTCAATTTAATCGAATTCAATGATTCCCAATAAATTTTATTTATTTCAAAATATTAATCCAAAATAGTTATAACAACGATTTCAGTTAATTTAACCCAAGTACCCTTTCCCTTTAATAGGCCTTAAGCGCATATTGTGTTTATATTATATTTACTAAGTGCCCACTGGACTACTCGGTGTGATAATTTTAAGCCGTGTGTAATATAATTTAGGTCGATTTTACAGAATTGAGAAACGAGGAAGCAGCCAGAGACTTCTTCCTTATTTCTCGCTTCAGCTATAGGGATAAATATTGACGTTACGACCGCTGCGTTGCGCACGCTGAGTCTTCACGGTTACATATCATTGGCGATTTTCCACGCACTTACATGCATCTGTACTATATAGATTTTGCTTTCTTGCGTTATGTGTTGGCTGTGGGCCGGAAAAATTTCGACATTTTAATTTAGTTTATGAAAATATATATCAAACAATTTATGTATATTAATAATATTTATTAGTTAGGACAAAATAACAGAATTACCCTTCATAACCATTCCAAAATTTTTCATACAATAGCATAAAATATCATAAAAGAAAGCATAAATGCCTCTCTCCCCACGTCGACGCCAAGCAGAGCTCTACCGAGATGCAATGGACGTAACGTGGAAAGAGGGTTCCAACATAAATATTTCTCACCTAAAATCAGTTGAATTAGTTCAAATAGTTTGAAAATAAGGTTTTTAAAATAGTTTCACAACGATTTGAAAATAAGGTTTCGAAATGGTTTACAAACGATTTCAAAAATGGTTAAGTTAAATGTGAAAATGGATCAGTATTTATACCTATTTTTCTCGCGTGTGAAATTTGATGCAGTAAAACAAAATTCGACCTTGTTATTTTCTAGTAAATTCTATTCTTTAATTTTATTATTTTTTGATTTATTTTTATAATTTTTTATTTAGAATTTTTATTGAATTATTACTAATTCAAATTTTTCGATTTAAATTTCATTTTAATGAACTTTTATTAATTTTTCCATTTTGTCGAATTTGTTGTGTTTTCTTGTTATATTTGTGTTGGTATCGTGCGGATCTTAGTGCGTTTTGTTATTATTTTAATTTATTTTTATGTTTATTAATTTATTTTTTAATTCTCTTTTTTCTCATAATTTATATGGTTTAGTTGGTGTTTAATAGGTTTATTTAAATTTGCATGTTATGTTTGCATGTGTGTTACTGATCCATTAAAACATTCCTCAAGGCCGTTTACGTTCTGGCCCAACATAAACACTCGGGGGTCCGTAAAATTGCGACCCGCAATTTCGATTGATTTCAAAATGATACATACATTTCCATTTTCAATATTCACATTCATAAAAATTTCTACGGTAAAGTTAAATCATCAAGGTAAAGATGGACTTAAGGTCCGGCTACTGTACATAATCAAATATCAATTTTGTAGTTCAATATCAATATAAATCAATATGAGTTAGTAAAATCAGTTCAAATCACTGTAGGTCAGTATGAGTTAGTAAGATCAATTCAAATCAATGTAAATCAGTTATATTTGGTTTCGAATGAATCGCTGACGGCTTGGGTTTCGCTTTCGAGCTGGGTTGATCTTGAAGGGTGATTGATAGAAATATGCGAGAGTTTTGCAGTGTCGTTGGTTTCGTTGTTTTTCCGGATTTGAATGAGCATTCTTCTGAATTTCTGAATTGGGGAATTTTGCCTTTGTTTGTTTTTTGTTAGGCCGAGGATGAGACAACATATTACGAGTATTATGTTGGATGTTATACTAATCGGTAGTATAAGTTCGATTGATAGAATTGTTGTACTGGGTTCACTTTTCTGTTTAATTTGTTTTCCTTGTTGCTTTTTGATTGATAGGACGATTCTTTGAATTTCCTGGATTGGTTTATTATTGGGATTTGCTTTGGCTTTTCTTTGAATTTGTCTGATGATATTTTCTAGGGTTTTCTTTATCTCTCGATTCTCATTTTTTATGTTAGCTATCTCTTCATTATTTTTCAATAGGGTTTGCACCATTGCTTGAGTTTTCTCGATATTCTGTTTTATCTCGTCCTTGTTCTCTTTCATGGGGCATTGCATACATTGGAGGTTTATCTGTTGACATTCCTCGTTGTCGGGGTTTCTGCAAATTTCTTTGAAATCGGCACAGGTGCTGTCTTCTCTTCTGAACGGTTGGGATTTCTCGCATTTTTCCAATGGATTCTCAGTATCGCACTCTCTCATTATTATCATTATCATTGTTATCCATAACGTTTGGTTCGTGATTTTCATTTCTATCATATATCAATCAATTTTGTATTTATTTACAATTTTATTCAACTATATACAGTGGAGTTTTTAGCCCTTTTTATTCTTTCTCTTTTTCTGGGGTTGAGTGTCTCTAGCACTCCTCTTTAATTCTATTTTCTGAAAATCTCATTATTAAGACTTGGGCTTTTATTAATCGCTCGGTTATTTTTGGGAGTTCTTTTAATCGTTCTTTGTTTTCTTTGATTACCCTCTGTTGATTGTAGATTTTCATTTGGAGATTTCTTTCTTTCGCTTGCTTTCTCCTGAGTTGACGTTTATAATTGACTCGTTTGATTGTTTGTTTTTCCAGCTTTCGTCTCGCTTCCTGGAGCTGTTCTGTTAATGTTTTAATTTCGTCCTGAGCTTGTTGGTGACTTTCTTTTATCTCTCTGGCTTCCTTACAACTATCTTCTAGTTGTATTACGTATCTCTGTTCGCTTTTTCTGCTGTCTCTCATTTTCTCCGCTTCGGTTTTCCAATAATCTTCCAGGATTACTCGAGTCTTTATTTCGGCTAATTCTCGTCTCAATCGTTCATTTTCTCTCTTTTGATCTCTGTTTTCTCCCATGCTGGATGTTAGTTTTCGCTTTATCGTATTGGCTAACTGTTTTGATTGTATTAACTGTTGATTTATCCGGGCGATTTCTGATTCTTGTTCCTCCACTAACTCTTGCCATTCTTTTCTTTCGGCTCTCCATTTTTTACTATAATACCTCAGTGGGTCTTGCTCGATTGGTTCTACTAATTGAATTGGGCTTGGTACGTATCCTCCGTCTTCTAGATTCATTCGGATTTCTATTTCATTTGGATTCATGCTAAATATACATCGATTACAATTTTTGTTTTTATCATTTTTATTATTTTTATTGTCTTTTTACACTTTTTACAATTTTTTCCTCTTTAAATTTACACTATCGTTTCGTCCGTCTCCCCGAATCCTTCGTCGGGTTCGGCGGTTATTTGAGTTGGAATTTCCGTCGGATATAACGGCATGAGCAGGATTGGTGGTCGGTTTTGCAAGTTATTTATCTCTTCACGCAAGGCGTTATATTTGTATCTCTTCATCTAGGAGATAGGCAAGATATTCCGCATTTTCCGTTAATTCCTCCACCTGCGTTTCCAAACGATGCGTGTTTTCTAACGCTTTTAACGTTTCAATCTCTTTCCTCAAGTTCTACTCATTTTCCTCATATCCTTGCTTCATCGCTTTTATTTCTACTTCCACTTGTTCTTTCAACTGTTCATTGACTTCGCGTTGATGTCTCAACTGGATCTCTTTAGACACTGCAACTCCTCGGTGTCCGTTCACCTCCTGCTAGAGTTCTGTTATCCTCTCCTCTAATTGTTGGTTTTGTCGTTTTTCGTCTGTAAGTTGATTTCTCGTTTCTGCTGCTCTCTTGTCCATTTCATTGAATTGTTGTTCGTATTCCTTTTCGTGTCTCCTGAGCCTTCTTATTGTGCCTTGTCTGATTTTCTCCCGAAATTCTAGGGTTTGGACCTGCTCGTTTAGTTCCTCGATTGTTTCTTTCTGCACTTCGACTTGTTCCCAAAGCTCCCAATCTTCCATATTTAATATCCTTTTTGGTAACAATCTTATCTCTTTCTTGGCCTCTTGGAAATGTTCTTTCCATTTTTTCGCTTCTCTTTTTATTGCTTTTTCTTTGATCTCCGTTTTCCATTGTTGTTTTTGTTCTTTTCGGTGAGCTTCGTCCTGCTCGATTTGTATTTCTTTCACTCTGGTTTGTTGGTACTCAACTTCCTGCTCTAATTTCACTTTATAGTTAGATTGTTTTGCGTTGGCGTCCTCCCATATTTTGCATTCTATTCGCCATTTTCTTGCTTGATCAGTTATCTGAGTCAGCATTCTTTCTTGTCTATCGTCTTTGGGCTCTCTAATTTTCTTTGATGGTTTTGGCCCTTGATTCCTCAGCTTATTAATTTCTATCTTCGCGTTCTCCCATTTAGCTTTGTAGGCTCTTGTTCTATCTTCTTCTTCGGCTATTTGCTGAATGTAATGTCTAATCCGTGCTTCCCAATTACTTCTTGAGTGTTCTCTGTCTTCTGTCCATTTGATTTTCCAGTATCGTGCTTGTCTTTTTGCCCACTCTTTGGGTTGTTCCATATGGGTTCTCTTTGTCTTCTCTATTCGGTATTGAGTACTAATTTGCCCAATTTCCTCCTGCATTTGTTGTATAATCTTTATCGTCTCCTCTCCTTCTTCTCGTATCTCTGCGTCTTTATCTCTTATTACTTCTCGCAATCTTTCAATTTCACTTTGTTGATCCTGCTTCTCTTGCTCTAGGGTTTGTATCTCTTTCCTTTGGTTTTTGATTCTGGTTTGGTTCTGCATAAATTCCTTCATCATTTCCTCTTCCCGTTCTTGGTACGTTTTCTCTTTTCCTTCTGGGTAAGTTATTTTTTGTTCTAGTTGTTTTTCCCACTTTTCTTTCATCATTTTCGTTTTTAGAGTCTCTTGCACTAATTCCTCTTCTGCGATTAGTAGCATTTCTTTTAGTTGCAACGTCCTTTGTCTCCACAATTCTACTTCTTCACTTGTTACTTTTATTGATTCTGATTGATCTTTGACTGCTGGTTTTGATTCTTCAGCCTCTTTTACAACTTCTTTTGTCTCGTTTGGATTCATAATTGTTTTCTGAATATTAATATTGATTATTCCCTCTTTTCAATCATATCAAAATTTTATCATAATTTACATCATCTCGTATTTTTGTGATTATTTTGAATTTTTATATTTTTTTTGTTTTTACGTTTATCTTTATTTACACTTTTTACACATTGTTTTCATTTTTAATTACTGATCAGCGAAACGAAACCCTTTGCTCCGCCCGTTGATCGGCTTTCTACACACTGGACATATATCGACTTTTAACCCACATGCTTCACATGTGACCATATGTCCACAAGGAATATAAATTATTTCGACATGTTTTTTCCAACATGTCACACATTGATACTGCTCCAAAATAGCTTCTTTTATTATTGATTTGTCACGATTTTCCTTAGGTTTTTCTTGATATCGCTTGATTGCTCGGATTACTGCTTGTGTCGAGTCATACCATTCTAAATTATTAGCTAACCTTTCTTTGATTATTTTCCTCATCTTTTGGGTATCTACTCCTGATAATAGCATTATGGTTCTTGTATTTGGTCGATCCAAGATATCTTCCACTTGTTGGTCGGTAATTATTACTTCTATATTCTTTGATTCTTTTTCTTGTTTATACATACATTTTCTTTTATGTTTTAGCTTTTTGACATTCTGATCTGGCATTGGCTGTTGATTTTTACATCCTTCGCACATTATTCCTCTGGCTGTTTGGCAATATCCTTGACTCGCAAATTCTGCTGCTCTTGGATTTCCTTTGAAAGTTTTAATTCTCTCTTCGAATGTTCTCTTTATAGTCTCTTTTTCCCATATTAACTCTGTTGGGTCTTCGAAACTCTTTATTATCGTTATCTTTTTCTCACCTCCCTTTTCATCTTTGTCTACTTCCGACTGTCGAAGTCCTTCTAACCTGTTCATCGCTTGGTTTCTGACGTCTAGATTTAATACGAATGGACATCTCGGGAGTTTTTCTCGATGTTCCCGTTTTGCTGTTTCTCCTTTTTTCCATTGTGCGAGTTTTCCTTGGCAAAAGATGCATGTTACTTCGTCTGGTAGTTCTGGCGTTCCCGTAAAATAAAATCCTTGTGCGGCCATTTCTTGACTTTGGCGGTCGCTAAATACTTTATTATTTTTAAACGTTAGGTATCTTTGTTCCTCTTTTATCATGTTTTCGTCTTTTACTCTCATTGGTGGGTACACTTTTGTTCTCATTTGTTGTGGTCTTTCCTCCACATCAAAATCCGCATAGTATGTTATTGCTGCTGTTAATATATTGGTTTTTTCCTCCCCTTCTGGTTTTCTCCACAGTCTCGTCCATATCGAATCTGGTCCTTCTCTCATCTGTACCGTTATCTCTTCGCTGATTCCGCTTGCCATCTAAATATCGTCGTTATTTTTTGAATTTTTTGTTTTTCTAATTTTTCTGATTATTTGCAATTTTTGATTTTTTATTTGATTTTTTATTATTTTATTTACATTTATTTACACTTTCTTTTTCCCTTTCCAACGTCCTGTCTGGCTTCTCTACTTCCAATTTTATGTATCGATGATTGTCTGCATATCTGCAAAATTTTCTGATTATTCGACGTTGCTTTACTTCTATCGTTTTATTTTTACATATTTACAAAGGTACGCTTTGTTTTTACTCTACTGTTGAATCCGGTTCTGGGGGTGAATTCTGGCATCGATGCTATCCATTCCACCCAACTTGCTGGATCTACGTGCTGCTGGTTGTTACGTAATCTTCTAATTTCGTCAGCTTGCCATCTAACTTGATCGGTTAATTGCTCGTTTATTCTCTGTAACTGTAGTATAGTTCTCTGTTGCTCTTCTAGTCTTATGGCTTGTTGTAGTCCTCTGTTCACACTTTCCGTTAATACTAGATGAGTATTTGTCCATTGAGTTTGCGCATTGTTTGTTATTAGTGTCATTAATTCGCATTGCCGTCTCCATGTTGCCTCGATTCCTTGATCTTGGTATATTCCCTGATTCAATTCTGCAATCTCTATAGGTACATTGGCAGCTGCTGGTTGTTGACTTCCTTCTGTGAACGGTGGTATTCTAACTTGGTTTTGTTGATTCGCATTGTTCGGATTCATCTGTTGATTATAACACATCGTTAATTCATCGGTATTCATTTCTGTTTGATTACTGTTTCTAACGCATTTTGTACAATATTTATATAAATATACTGTTGGGTTTTGGATTATTTCAAGTCGGTTCTCTCTGACTCCTGGTGTTCTTTAAATTAAAACAATGAACGACCCAACGTATATTGAAACAACAGGTTCACAATTTATTATCACGCTACAATGACCAATCAAAGTTTATACGATTCTCTGCTCGGCGTTGATGCTTTGCAAACAAACAATATTCACCTTTTGATCCTTTAGTTCTGTTGACTCTCGTTTTCCTCGGTTTCTGTTTGGTTTGATCCCTTTTCGCCTTTCCGTATTCTTAATTCTATTTCTTCTTTTCCCTACTTCCCTAATTCGTTTACCACTTTTCCTACAGTCTGATTCTTCGAACCCTAGCTGAGGCAGAATGCCGATTTTCTCTGATTTTCCCTTTGCTTATATACTCCTCGAAATCAGGATGACAAATGGTTATTGCCGAGCCAATCTTTCGTTTGACATTTTCTCCTACGTGTTTGCTTCGGCTGTCATCCATAATGGTCCAACGAATCCAGATAATTAATGGCCCTACCGGTCTTCCTACGCGCGCTATCTTCTCCTTACTCTTTTCCCATTAATCATTGTGTCAAGCTAATGGGCCCAAATCTTCCTTTTGTTTGCCTTTCTTCTTGTTTACCCAGCTCGGGTTTCCTTCATCTCTCGGGTTCTCCATTGGCTCGGGTTTCCCATTAGCTCGGGTTTTCCATTAGCCAATTAATTAATTAATTAACGTTTTCTGTTTTCATACATTTGAATGTTTTTCAACCCTTTCTAACCCTTTTCTGATAAATCCCTAACCGTCATCTTGTTGACCATTAGCTAATCTATAACTGTCCCGTTTTTCCCATTCGATTTCGATGATTTTTCCATTTATTGATTTTTCTCGGATTTCCGGATTCTCGCCTTTCGTAATTGCTTTTTGCATTTTCTAATACTGTTTCCATCGCACTTTCATTTACTATTAATTCTGTGCACGATCCCGCTTTTATTTGCCTTTTTTCTTCGCTTACTTTCCATTTGAATTATTATCCTAAATTTTATTTAAATTTTTAATTTTAATTTACGGACCTCCCCCCTTAAAAAATTTTTTCGTCCTCGAAATCTATGTTTTGCTGTGATTATGTATTATTATTATTATTAATATTACCCTTATTACTATTATTACTATTTATCCGAATTATTACTTCAAAAAATATTCCCCAAACAAATATTTCCCGATATCTTCAGGTAATTTATAGTAAATCAAATAAATTGCAATAATCGACTTTCAAAATTCATTTTCCAAAAGACCTATTAATTTCCCATTTGCATTTGTTGATATTCCCGTAGCCAAAACGTCACTCTGAAATGGATCCGCGGTCCAATCCTTATTTGCGCAATTGTTTTTATTTTATTTTTGTTTCAGGGTACGCAATGGTTATTGTCTAAACTAGGGGATTGCCTCAATAATACTGACACTATCCTCAAAAGGAAAGACTAAAATTCCAAACCAGAAATTTCGCAATTCAATTATCCCACAAATGTAAAATAATGCTAATTTAATTATCTTATAAATGTAATGGTTTACTAAACATCATAAATCTTATTATAAATTAATATCTTTAAAAATATTTAGTTTATCTTGAAGAAAAATAATATCGAATCCATTTTATAAAATAAAATCTAATTTTTCATTTCTCAAAAATAATTTATGTCACTGGTAGTTGGTGTATGAGGATTTGCTTGAAGGAAGCGCACTGATACAAAAAAAGAACACAAATGTTAGAAATGACCTATTTTCAGATTCCCAGTGATAATGATAGAAAATGATTGGTGAAAAATGTTAGAAATGACCTATTTTCAGATTCCCAGTGATAATGATAGAAAATGATTGGTGAAAATAAATACAAGCTGCAGAATATTTCCTACCTAATTATGGCTGTGATATTTTTCATTCTCATCTCAGTCGAATAAAATTGTGGATAATAATTTTTTCAATTCCATGAGTAATAAGCTAATTTTACATTTTGATGCTCGCAACACTTTGTTCGTGTCGGATTTTAATTCCCGTTTTACGACAGAAAAGCGCTCAATACTTATATTTCCGGTTTGGCATGGGGTTAGTATAATGTTTATTGAACTTATTTTTTTTATTAAATATTCGCACAGTAATATTTATTTATATAAATTAAATAGTAAATCGATAAATGCATGGGGTTTTCTTGTTTTCATTATATGTGGTTTCTATCGAATGAAACCTGGACATGCAAATTTGCTACTAGTTTCTTTTTCAATTAACAATTTTGAAGATAATGAAATTGGGAATATATCAAAGTGAAAGAAACGAATTATTTGTGACTAATTAACGTAAAATTCAAAAAATGAAGCACAATTCATCAGACTCCAATTGAATGAATTTCTGTGTTCAAAAAATAACTAAGAAAACTCATCTCTCTTCGAAGAATTGATTAAAAATATAAATTATATGTTTAAATTATAATTTATACTGAAAATTATAAATAATATTTTTGAAAATTATTTTTCTAAATTAGCAAAATAAAATATTTTTTTATTTATTAATAATCTTTTATTATTATATTTCTAATAGTAATGATGAATTACTGTTTTTATTTCATGTGTTTTATCAATGATACAGTTAAATTATTTTGATATAATCATAGAAGAAATATTTGACTGCCATCCACTAGTCGGGGAATGATATTGGTGGCCTGCCCAATGCACAGCTACGGCATGCGGGATAAGAAAAAATTCCTCATTCACAGAGAGAATTCAGCTATATTTCCTTTCATAGAACATTTATGTTGACTAGATAATCAGATAATTAAAAAAGACATCGATTCATACATTTATGAATATTGTTTGTTCTATCGTCAGAAATTTTTGATTAATGTCATGAAATTGATATTGTCAGAAATTTATCCTTATCGGCCAAAGAATTCATATAAAAAGAATAGATTTAATTATATTTTGCTTTTTACTTCAATTGTCGGATATTACTAGATATAATGCCAATGAAACAAATCACCTCATCTTTTACTAGTTTATTTATTTTTTCAATGATTCTTGTGCTCATCAACCTAATTTTCGCAGAAACGACAGATCCATTGGTAAGTGTAAACATAAACAAAATGTATCTATAATTTATATTTTCATAATATATGTACATAAGTAGTTTTAATTTGTTTCATTCAGAAAATATTGAATAAAAATGTATTCGAATAATTTTATAATTTTATTTTAATGGGGTAATTTTTTTTTTCGGATTTTTTTTTTTTTTAAAATATTTTATTACAAATTTAATTTAAAACCCAAAAATTAACTATTTGTTTTAAACTTTTAAACTAGAATATCAAATTTTAGGCAACACTTTCTTTTAATGAAATTATGAATGAGGAATTTTTTGTTTTATATTTGTTTTCTATTTTTAGAAAAGGTTTGAACAAGAAGATTGGGAAAAATTTAATATTATTAGCAGAAGAATTCCTTATTTCAATGAATTATATGGACATCAACAAATTCACGATGGAAAACGATCTTTTTGTTGGACCATGTTTTGGATGATTTCAGTAAAAATAAATTTATTATACCGAATTTCAACCATTAAAGAACATCAGGCAGTGTGCCTAAACCTCATTAGGTTGTTTTTTATAGATTATATGATTTTATTAATTTTATTATTTTTAGTTTAATCTAAATGAATTTTTAGGTATTTTAAATGCTTGGAATCACCTCACATCTGTAAGATTACTAAATTACAAAAAAAATTGTTTTCAATCCTTTTCTTAAAACAATGTCAATATTATTGAAGCATTACACTATTTTGAATATTTGGAATTTTGTTTTTTTTTTTTTTTTTTTAATGTACCTTAATGATTGATAATCCCTTAATGAATGTTTCTATGTGTGCATTTTTTTTATTATAAGGCAACTGTGATGTAGTGACAAGTCGAGCTTGTTTTTTTTTAATGAACTACTTCATTTTTTTTCACTCTCATATAAATTTCTATAATAAATTTTAAAGATTGAAAATAGGAGCTCTTCTCCGAGTAAGTGTGTACGATTTGTTATAGAATTATTTTTCTTATATCATAGGATTTATCAAATTAATCTTAATGATTGAAAATTGGTGTAAAAAGTTAATCTCCCCCGCACCGACCGACTCATGATATCACTTTGTTTACTCAGCCTGATAAGGTATCTGCGATGAACATTAATATTCCGAATGAATTTTTTACTCATCCTGCGGTTTTTGACGTAGCCGATACTGATAGGCTCTATAATTAATTACCCTGTGGTTTCTTAACGTAGCCCGTGCTGATAAGCTTTCTAATTAATTACCCTTTGGTTTGTTAACGTAGCCCGTGCTGATAAGCTTTCTAATTAATTACCCTGTGGTTTGTTAACGTAGCCTGTACTGATAAGCGTTCTATATAAGTGTCTGCTTTACCACTTTTCGTTAGTTTTGTCTTGCCAATCTTGAAGTAAGCATTTTATATTTTATTTTTCTTTTTCATATTTTTTTTTTTTTGAATTTTAGTAACGCTATCCCTCAATTACTATGGACGTAAGTGATTACTTGTCTTTTGTTATTTTTTGTTTTTGTGATTCTTTTTACCATGCTGTCCTCAACTACCCTCATAGTAACCGAACACTTGCAATCGCTGTCCAGGGTAGCCAAACCCCGGTGATTGCAAGTGCTCGTGTTGCTTATTAAATTAACTTATTGATGCTTATTAAATTAACTTATTTACTGTTTAATTTTAGTTCGTTAATTTGTTTATGCAACTACCTATACCACACTCATGTGTTGGGTCATATATTTTTGATTTTCTGATTTTGTATTTATACTAAAAGCAAACCTCTAATTACAGCTACTCGTATTTTTCTGACAATTTTAGCCGTATTTATACTTATTAATTTATTACGTAATTCTTAAAATCAATTACTTGCCTGCACTAATTATTTGTCGAGGGCGCCATGGTACGGAGTTTTACACAGTATTTATTTCATTTTTCTTTTCAACCCTTACTATTTTAGGTCCCAGAACCTAAGTTTGAGCATCTCGATGTTATGCAACGGTTATTTGACTGCCATACTACCAGGTTTTTTTTTTAATTTCTTTTTCAGGGTCCCTTTGCCACCGCGCCGAAAGGGATTGAAACGTACCTTTGCCTGTGTGGATACAGGCAGTAGGTTTGAAAGACGCCCGCCTTGCAATGTACGCAGGGAATGGGACTGTGGCATCCAAAGTCCCGTTCTGTTGGACTCTGATGACGAATAAAAACAAATAAAACTTTGAATAAATGTTCAGCATACCTTTGTTTTTAATTTATGCCAGAAAGTGTGGGGTAATTGTGTCCCTCTTCGCGATTAGTCTTTGTTACTACTAATGTAAAATTATTCCTTACTTATTTATAATTTTGTTCTCTCGCTCCAGTAGGTTACCCATTGTTATATAGTTATGCTAATTCATTCATTACTACTCAGCCCTTTAATATTATTTATTTCTAATGTTCATTTACGGTATCATTTCATTATTTGCAACATTTATTTGAGTTATTCTATTTGCTTTTGTTCATTTTTTATCTATTATTCATTTATTTAATTTATCACTTTTTTAATTATTTATTTATATCAATTTGTCTATTCATTTGATTATTTACTTGGTAATTTACTTATTTTTTTTTTATTTAAACTATTATTTATCACTGCCAATTATTTCTTTATATCAATTTGTTTATTTATTTGATTATTTGTTAATTTACTTATATTTATTTACTATTATTTTTTTTCTCGAGGACGAAAAAACACTAACTGGGTCCGTTTAAATAATTTATTTTTTTTAGTCTAATTGATTTATCTCACCATCGTCTTCCGATTCCTCTATTTCTTCTACTCTCATTCGAAACATCGCGAAATCGGCCTCGTGTTGAAACAATAAGATTTCCAAACGGTCCAACCGCCTTTTCAGACGGAAGTTTTCTTCCTCCAAATCTGTTATTCTGCCCTGCATGCTACGAAACTTTTGCTTTAGTTCTTGCGTACTTGTTTTACACTCTTTGCATGACATCTCCGAGGCTTCTTGCATTCTCTGAAATTAAATGATAGTAATTTTTTTTGTATCACTCTTTATTCGCAAAGCATCAACACCTCGCTTCGAATCTCAAACAAATTACACCGTTCATCCTATGGTACTTATAAAACATGCACATTGTTAATATAAATGTAATATATTTTTATACTCTATTCATGCAGATCACAATTTATAGTCTTGTCTCATAATATGAATATGATGGTGGTTGAAGGATAGTTAGTTGTCTCTCCTTTACACATATCAAAATGGTGATGATTATGAATGTTATTGATAAGATGAGAAAACCTGTTATTAAAATGTAAATGAGATATTCACAATAGTTGACTGTCAAATCCGAATTTATCATCATTAGTTTATTTGAGTTAGGTTTTGTCGTCTCTTGGGTCGGTAATTGGAAATGTGATGTGGTTGTATCTGATTTTCGTTTCGATTCATTGATTGTCTTGACTTCCACGAAAACTGTTTGCCATCCGCCTGGTTCGGTTATCCATCGCTGATATTTAACTGTTAATTCCCATGCCGTCTCTAAATCAGAAGTGTAAAGTGTAAAAAAATGATTACCGGCATCTAATATAGTCAGGGTTTTTTGTTTGTAGATAATAACAACTCTTTCATCATTTCCTGATTTTCTATATATCGTTACCGGTCCATTTCCAACACTCAGGGTTATACGATTTGACTCGTCTCTGAGATAGATAGACTGGGTCTCACTCTTAAATCGTGACCATTGGTTTCTCACTACCGTTCCATTTTCGAGGCATATGTTCTCGTAGTAGTTTGCATTAACTGAATAATTTTGATTCATTTTCAATTTCTCGTAGCGGATAACTGATTTTCGCGAGTTAAGGGTGTCGACATTTAACCCTTGAAATGTGATTCGCACTTTCACCAAGTCCACTGGCTTCCAATATATATCGATTCCATTTATCTCTGGTTCTATTTCGATCAAGTTTCGCATCTCTTTTGTGTGCACTTCTATCGGAATTTGCGTGTACCACTTTGACATGTTCTGTCTCAACAGCCATTGGTATTTGAAATTTGGCTTTAACTTTCGTACCGCAAATATATCTTTATCATAATTCAGTTCTACCACTGGTGCCGTATTGTCTAGTAAATCAATAATTTCTATTTGGTCTGCGATCTTGCATTTACAGCTCCATACTATATTTGTTAGAGTGGAATATATATGTATTTTCTCCATTCCTCGGATTTTGCTTACCGCATATGGTAAGTCAATCTTTTTGCCGCTCGCAACTGTTACTAACATCAGCATTATTGCTACATATAATATCTTATTGATGTAGCTGACTGGTGTTGGATTTTTCGTGAATTTCTGTTTCAATTTTGTTTGACCCGTTACTTTATTCTGCTTGGACCTTAAGGGGTATCTAGATTCATCTTCCTCTGGCACTAGTTTACATCGATTTGCATGCACAATCATCGCGTTAGCCTTTTTACTCCTGAATGGTAATAACTTCAAATTGGTTTCGGTGGTGTCGCACACTTTGTAGGGTCCTTTAAATGGTCTTTGCAATTTAGGCGATAAACCTTTGAGAGGTTCCGGCCTGTTCAGATACACTAGATCTCCAATCTTTATGCCATGCGCATGTGCTTTTTTATCGTAGGTTTCTTTATATTTCTCTTGGTTATGCTTTATTGTCAAACCGGCTTTAGTCCATACTGACTGCATTTTTCTTGCATCAATGCTTTATAATCGGGTATCTCCATATATTGAGAAATTGGTGGTTGGAATTTGAGATCAATCGGCATATTATTTTTCCTTAAATACATCAAGTAAAAAGGGGTCTCTCCTGTACTTTGATTTACTGCATTTCTGTAGGCAAATAGACACGGCTTTATGAAGTCGTCCCAATCTTTCTGTTTTCGATTCACATATGACGAGATCATATTTATCAGTGTCCCATTAAATCGTTCCACTAATCCATCAGTTTGTGGATGATATGGTGACGTATTCAATTTCCAAATTCCAAATAGGTCTGTGATTGATTTGAACATTTCGCTTTGAAAGTTCTTTCCTTGATCAGTTAACAATTTCTTTGGAGTACCATAGCGAAATATTATGTTTTCCACAAATATTCTAGCAATTGTGTCTGCTTTTTGGTTTGGAATAGCGTATGCTTCTGGCCATTTGGTAAAATAGTCACAAAAAACAACAATGTATTTGTTTCCTTTTGTTGTTTCCGGTAATGGTCCCAGAATATCCATTGCCGTCATCTCCATTGGTGCTGCGGGTACTGGCATCGGTTTTAATGGTACTTTAATCTTTTTACCAGTATTTCTGCGGGTGATGCATACTTTGCAACTGTTACACCAATTTTTCACGTCTTGTTCCATTGTTGGCCAAAAGTATTTCAATTTTAATCTCGATAGCGTCTTGCGCGTTGACAAATGACCTCCCAACGCTCCATCATGATACTGCATCAGTAATGCGTCTCTGTGCTTGGCTGGTATAATAATTAATGCTTCCCCATTTTTCCAAAATTTAAGTATTCCATTATGAATTACATATTTGCTGTTTGCATCTGTAAGTCGTTTCCAGTCTTGTTCTTTTCTTATTTTGACCGCTTGTTCCATAAATTGTTTTAATTCACTATCGTTTTCCTGATCATTTTGAAGTTCAGACATATTATTAACAGCTTTGATTGCAGCGAATATAGTACCTTCCACTTTTTCAGGTGTCCCTCACTATTATTTTCTGGGATTCTTGACATTGCATCTGCGTTCGCGTTAGCTTTACCTGTCCGATATTTAATCTCAAAGTCGTATTCTTGGAGGGCAATCGACCATCGTATTAATTTACTGGCTGAATCTCTGTGTTTCATTAACCACTGTAATGGATTATGATCTGTATAAACAGTAAATTTTCTGCCCAATAAATATTGTCTAAAAGTAGTAATTCCATACACTAACGCTAACGTTTCCTTTTCAATCGTTGAGTAGTTTTTCTCGTGAGGCCTCAGTGATCGGCTTGCATAGGCTATTACGTGGTCCTTTTCACCTTCAAATTTTTGTCCTAACACCGCACCCAATGCAACGTTGCTTGCATCCGTCATCAAGATAAATTGTTTTGTAAAATCTGGACATCTTAATATAGGAGTTGTTACTAATTTCTCTTTTAATGTATTGAAAGCGTTTTGTTGCATTTGTCCCCAAATAAATTTATTGTTTTTCTTTAGTAACGTATTCAATGGTTGTGCGATGTGAGAGAAATCTTTTATAAATTTTCTGTAATAGCTCGCCAAACCTAAAAATTGTCTAACCTCATCGGCATCTTTTGGTACTGGGTACTCTTCCACTTTTTTGATGTTATCTGGATTAGTTTGTAACCCTCGCCGTGATATTATATGTCCTACATAAATCACTTCTGCTTTGCCCCATTCACATTTCGATGGTTTGATTTTTAATTTTGCACTTTTGAGCCGTTTAAATACAGTTTCTACATCTTTCAAGTGTTCTTCGAAATCATTTGAAAATATTATTATATCGTCGATATATACCAATGCATGTCGAATACCTCGTAACACATAATTCATTCCTCGTTGGAATGTAGCTGGGGCTCCTGTTAATCCAAATGGTAACACATTGAACTCATACAGTCCTTTGCCATCCGAGAACGCCGTCTTTCCTCTATCTTCCTCTTTTACCCTAAATTGATTGTACCCTTTGTTTAAATCAATAACTGTGAAATATCGTGCCTCTCCCATTTGATCGAACATTTCTTGGGGTACTGGAATTGGATAAGTGTCTTTCCTCGTAACTTGATTTAGCTTCCGATAATCTACGCAAAATCGTAAGTCTCCATCTTTTTTCTTAACTATCACTATTGATGAGGAGAATGGTGACGCACTATCTCGAATTATTCCAAATTCCTTCATTGCTGTAATCTGTCTATCACTTTCATCTTGATGAACGTAGGGGATTCTGTATGGCTTTATTTTATTGGAGTTTCGTCTAATAACGGTATTTCATGCTCAATTACATTGGTTAGACCTAAATCATATTCGTGTTTGGCAAAGATATCTCGGTATTTTCTCAGCAGTTTTGTGAATTCCTTTTTCTGCATCTCATTTAAATCATTGCTTACCACTTCAGGCTCCTTGTACACCTTGACGTTTCTTGGTATTTTACAATTTGTTTCAACAGACATTTTCGATAATTTTCCCAATTTTGTTTTTGGGTGTAGCTGAACCGGTTTCTTACTGCTATTCGTTATATGGACTGGTACTATCTGATTTTCCACTTTGACAACTTCGTCACATATCGGTAAATCATATTTTTCGACTAGCGTTTGATTTGGTTCGAATATAAAATCACCATTATCCACACTCATGGTATTTGCACAATATACCATCTCCGATTGTGGTGGTATTGTCAATGTCTGATTCACAAACACTTCACCTGCCCTGTGAATTATTTTTCCTGTTTTCTCCTGCTATCAAATTACCTGTCTTTAAATCAAGTGAGACTCCGTCCAGCTGCTCTAATATATCCATACCGATCAGACATCGTACTGGGCTTCCCTTCATTATGAGCGCATTGTGCGCTATTATTCGGTCTCCAATATGGAATATGACGTTAAGTTGTCCAATTATGTTTAATTCATTTTTTGATAATGACCTCACTATTTCGTCGGTAGACTTTATTTGCATTTTTCCTTCACGTTTAATACATTTTCCGATATTATTGTGTGACTAGATCCCGAATCAACCAAAGCTTCTACTTTATGTTTGTTCATTTGTATAAATATTCGGGTTGCTTTCCTCTTTTGTTAATGTCATCATTGAGTAGTTGCATGGTAAGCCTAACATATTCTTTCTCTCGATCTCTGCGCTAGAAGGCTCGATTCTCTCTCCTACCATTCCTTCACATTGTAATGCGATATTTTCTACTGGTTTCATCTCTCGTAATCGATCAACTGGATATACTGGTGCTGGTTGCATAAACGATTTTGGTATACACAATTTTGTAAACGTGTCTACGCTACTCGCATTTAACAGTGGCTCTTTTAAGATTTGATAGGTTCTCAACGCTTCTTTATTCATTCCACTTAGTTCTTGATTGTCAACATATAACGGTGCACTATCACCCTCGTTGTCATTGTCATTATTCTCGTCCCTTGAAGGGGTTGTACTAGCGTAGCTCACCTTTTTCGTCTTTAATATTCGCGCTTTGAGTATCTCCAACTCCTGATATTGATGATGAGTAATGAAGAATCTAGCCAATAATGGTATGCAACCAATTACTAATTTCCACGACCAACCTGTGATCGCGTATAATCTGTGTGTTGATAGGACCTGCGATATTATTACTTTGATTACAACACATATTACATAAATTCCAATCAATCCGGCACACGCTTGTCCAATGAACATAAACTTTCCCAGATCTTTTCATTGTATTATACGTCGCTTTCTTGTAATGATCTGGAGTTAACAAATACTCGTAATTTACCTTCCCACTTCCGCTTGGGAGAATTGTATCTACCATCTCCATTATTACTCTTTCTTTCTTTGATGGAAATAACAAGTTTCTGCGGGCTTCCTCAATGTCTTCGTTCGAGTAAATTCCACTTTGCGATAATTTCTCTAATGACGTAAAATTTACCAGATATTGTAATTCTGTCAATTCTAAGTTTTCCGGTGTCTTTACTTCTCGATGATCTGGTAATGCAATCCAAGATTCTGGTGTTAGTCTGTATAGTGGTGCCAACAATCTATTACACTGTAATACTTTCGGTTTCACGTCCTCTTCCAGTAAGATTCGTGTTACAGGCTCCATAAATCGCAACTTTCCATTTAAAATTCACTGGTAACTCGTTGGTGCATTGGTCATACTTTGTCAGTTTAAACTGGTACCGCTTTACATTTATAGCTATATAGTGCTTCACCGAAAATTCTGGCAAACACCCCATTTTCTGCAATTAACATTGGTGCTACCAAATTAGGATTGGTTATAGCCATTGCCATCCGATTTCGGAGTATTTCTTTGTTGAGATTGCAATCATTTATAATAACTTCTCGGTACACATTTCAACAGTATTTTGACCAAAGTGAAATAAATAATCTATTTTGTTATTAAAGTAATTGTCAACTTGATATCTCCGGCATGTATGTTTGTTTGGGCCTCTATAATCATTTTCTGAGATACATATATACCTTTATAATTTGTCTCATAGACATTTTGTCCACACTTTGTTTTAGTTTCTTTTCTCAGGAATCGCATCCCGTCTTCCTCTGAGGTTGACATTAACACTGTTGGAGTATCTTTCATCCGTAGAGGTGTGATTCTTGTTGTTGTACTCGTTGCTGGATCCATTCTTATTTTCTCGGGCTTTTCCCTGATCTGTTCTCCCGTTATTTCTTTAAAACTCATTGACTTCAATTGCACTAAATTGCACTTTTTGGTATCGACATCGTACACCAAAATTGATTCTCCTGTCTGACAGCTAGATTGTTTCATGTTGCAGAATGGATGTGTTTGTAGTTTACCAGTATCATCATCAAATGATCCATCAAATTCTCTTAATTCTGACATGTACTCTTCTACAACCACGGCTTTGTCAATTATAGCATCGTCTACTTTGTATGGCTCTCCTTGGCAATCACCATTCGACTTTATTATCCCTCGCACGGTTACAGTCTCACGGATTTGTGGTTAAGCTTTGCTTGTAGTTTGATATCTGCATTAATTTTCAACTGTCCTGTTTGAAAGGCTGCCAAACAATTCTCCGGAATTATTTCTATCGGTCTAGGTATCGATTGCATTTTCACCATCGATGAGTGGCTCCATTTTCCACAATAAAATACAAAAGTAGTTCGTTTCACTGTACACTCTCTCACCTTTGATCTTCGAAACCCCGATTCTTGATATACATGATATTTTACTGGATTTGTCACTTTAAATTTTACTGGGTATGCATCCGAACACTCTGCTACGTTTACCAACGAGTATACTCTTCCCATTTCGGTTTGGGAGCAGTCATATGCCACCAATGAATTCGTCGTATTTATTATTCCCAATAACATAATAATAGAAATCATCAACCATGGAAATGCAAGTTTTCCCTTTTTCCTCACTGTCTCTGTTTTTGGGCTCTCAGCCTTTTGTATTAACTCTTCCCATCCGCCATTGTTTACGAACCACTTCATCAAATATTTATTCGTCATTTCAGTAGCTTTCTTTATCAATGATTTTGAATTGTCACTTTCCAGATAACCATAAGTACCAATCTCCAATATTATATAGGCTAGCACTGTCAATATTACATCTCGATCTAACTCAGTTCGTGTTAAGTCCTCAATTACTGCTTCCTCACAAAATTCCTTTTCTTCATAATTTCTTTTAATTATCGACGGTAATCTCCTCTTTAATTCCGTTGCCAATCTTTTTACAACTCTTTTCTCCCCCTCCGAAATATCATCTTCTGTTTCAGTTTCATCTAACAAATACAATTCCGTTACTAAACTTTTTAGTATTCGCTCAGTTTCGCTTGATTCATCTAAACGCTCAGTTTCGCTTGATTCCTCTAAACTCAAAGATTCAATTTCCGCATCATTCTGTTTTATCCCACATATCGCAATGTCATTTTTCGTCTCAACAAAGTTCTCTTCACTTTTCATCTCATCTATGCTCGGTAGTATCCTATTATCGGTGCTCCTTTCCTCAACATCCCTTGTAACTTCATTTTCTGATCTCATTTCCTCATTTTCCATTGTTTCTAATCTCTGCAATTCATTAATTTCTTGATCAATTTCTCCTGGGTCATCTACAACTTCAGTTTTAATCTCTACATTATCATTGTCCACTTCCTCATACAGAGGCCAAAACGGTACTATTACTGCATCTTCTTCCATTTCACCACTTTGTTTTGTTGCGTACACATTATTAATACAATTTGGGTTACATCCGTAGTTTAACAAATATTCGTCATCATCCAATTCTCGTCCTTTGAACGTCAACACGATAATTCCGTCATTACCTAATATCTCCGCTGCTTTTTGTCGTATTTTCTTTGCTTTTACACTCCAATGTTCCTGATAATATTCAATCCTTTGATCCGCAATATTTAACGCTATTATCAAAGACTTCGCACTATCGTCTGCCGCCTCATAATCATGTCCTAGTTTTCGAATTACCTCTTTTAACTTTGCCTGATAACTCGTCGGTTTATTCGTATACGGTACGATGCATTCAAACAACCCTTCTTTCATGTCTCGATCCATTTCGATGCTCATTATGAAGTCGATACTCGCATTAATTTTATCTCTATTCCCTGCATACAGGGTATCCTGTAAATCTGCTAGAATCTTTTCCCAATTTTGTCTGTCTGAATTCAAAGTATTAACAGCATTAACAACTTTTACTTTATTTTTCCAGCCTGGTATCAGACCGCAATCTACTAAGTACTCCTCGTCTTCCAGACATCGATTCTCAATTTTAGTTGCACTTGCCATCCACTGTATTGACGCAGTATTCGCTCCTTTAGGTCTTTGATTTGTCCGTAGGCCTTTACACGGAATTGGCACTTCACATTATCAAGTCCCGTCGTTTCCACTATGATATCATCTAAATCCCTTGTTGACCGCAAAGCCTTGCCAAACTTTTGCATTTGCTTAAGTATCTCATCATCTCTGTTTCCTTTGAATAGCTTTGCACATAAATTTATGGCTCTCTTAGTTCGCTTTGGGTTAGTGACATCACACTGAGTTCTGCGATCCATCGTTTCAACTGGGAGTTGTCAGTTTCCATTTTCTCAAGCAATTTTTCAACTCGGGCTAACAGTGCAGTCGGATTCTCATCTGATGCGATCTTTCGCACTTTCGGGCAGGTTTTCCCTCACCTTCTGACACGGTTCCACTTATCATATGAGATTCAGTTTCTTCATCTGATTCGAATTTAGCCACTAGTTTGTTCAGCTTCTGTCGCATTTCTCGAAATTCCTTTTCCATTTTGTCTTGAAATTCCTCTCTCTGAGCATATGTCATGTTACTGGTGTTTGGCATATCTTCTTGGAATCTGATTGATTTCTTTAAAATAGGTCTGCTGAATCTCTCTGAGTTCCTTGGGCATGATCGCGCCATGTGGCCGTATCCCTTGCACGAATGACATTGTATCTGTCCATTTGTATTCACTTTGTCCTTTGTGGTGAAGGTGACGCTGACGATGATCTTGATCTGGTAAAACAGTTTCTGCTAATATGCCCTTTCTTTCCGCATCGATAGCATTCGACATCACTGCTGATCCTTTTGTTTTCGGTGAATCTCTTGTTAGGGCTGGGATTTTTCCCATATTTGAACCAACATTGATTTGAGTAGTGTCCAGACTTTTTGCAATGTTCGCATTGAGGATTATTTACCTGTCCATTTGATTGTACACTCATCGCTGATCTACCGGCTTGAAATCTAGTATTTGGTCTTAAAATTGGACTACTGATTTGATTTATTTTCTTTTCATCCCATGGTGCTCTCACAGGCGTAATTGACCGCTCACGTCTCTCCACATTAACTCCAAAAGCATCTGATCTTTTTGCACTTTTTAAATTCAGCTCTATCTTCATGGCTTTCTTCACGAGCTCATCGAAATTGGAAAAATCCACATAACATAGGGCCTTTTTGATTTCGGAGTGGACTCCGGTTATAAACTGATCTTCTAACAGCTCTTTAACCTGCTTGGCCATATCTGCTTGATCGGGTTTGACTTCGAAGGCTTTATCTGCTAAAGTGGTCAGATGATAAGCAAACTCACTGACCGATTCATCTGGACCTTGAACTCGATTATAAAATTTCTGTCGCATGATTCTTTTGATATCTCCACCAACCAGTTTCAGTGCCATTGCATCCTTCAATTTTGTCCAATCATTGCCAACATTTCGTTTGTCGACTTGCTGCCAGGCTTCTTGCCGCACCCTTCAGATAGAGTGGGAATCTCTGAACCATAATGGCTTGTGTCCATCCGTATGCTGAGGCGTACATATAATAATCTCCCATGAAATCTGCAAATTCAACAGGGTCTCCCCCATATTGATTGACGGGTAATTTCTGACAACTTGCGAAATCAATCATCTCTCTATTGAGAGGCATAACAGCATTATCATTTGCCATTTGGACTTGTTTCTGACTTCTGAGGTTGTATCGGTTCACTTTGAGCTAAACTTCAAGCGTTAAACAATAATTTAAAATTACTTTTCAACTTCTTTTAAATCTCCCAATAATAGCCTTTTATAATCTCGTTAACACTATTTTCAAACTTCTAGCCGACTTTCAATCACGTCAGTACTAATTCTTTTTATAATTCCTTTTTCACTAGCTTCCAATAATTTCCCTCCGACTTTCAATCACGTCGGTACTATTTTTTTCAGTAATTATTTTTCCACTAACTTTCAATAATTTTCCGCCGACTTTCAATCACGTCGGGCTCACCAGAATATATGTTGGGTTTTGGATTATTTCAAGTCGGTTCTCTCTGACTCCTGGTGTTCTTTAAATTAAAACAATGAACGACCAACGTATATTGAAACAACAGGTTCACAATTTATTATCACGCTACAATGACCAATCAAAGTTTATACGATTCTCTGCTCGGCGTTGATGCTTTGCAAACAAACAATATTCACCTTTTGATCCTTTAGTTCTGTTGACTCTCGTTTTCCTCGGTTTCTGTTTGGTTTGATCCTTTTCGCCTTTCCGTATTCTTAATTCTATTTCTTCTTTTCCCTACTTCCCTAATTCGTTTACCACTTTTCCTACAGTCTGATTCTTCGAACCCTAGCTGAGGCAGAATGCCGATTTTCTCTGATTTTCCCTTTGCTTATATACTCCTCGAAATCAGGATGACAAATGGTTATTGCCGAGCCAATCTTTCGTTTGACATTTTCTCCTACGTGTTTGCTTCGGCTGTCATCCATAATGGTCCAACGAATCCAGATAATTAATGGCCCTACCGGTCTTCCTACGCGCGCTATCTTCTCCTTACTCTTTTCCCATTAATCATTGTGTCAAGCTAATGGGCCCAAATCTTCCTTTTGTTTGCCTTTCTTCTTGTTTACCCAGCTCGGGTTTCCTTCATCTCTCGGGTTCTCCATTGGCTCGGGTTTCCCATTAGCTCGGGTTTTCCATTAGCCAATTAATTAATTAATTAACGTTTTCTGTTTTCATACATTTGAATGTTTTTCAACCCTTTCTAACCCTTTTCTGATAAATCCCTAACCGTAATCTTGTTGACCATTAGCTAATCTATAACTGTCCTGTTTTTCCCATTCGATTTCGATGATTTTTCCATTTATTGATTTTTCTCGGATTTCCGGATTCTCGCCTTTCGTAATTGCTTTTTGCATTTTCTAATACTGTTTCCATCGCACTTTCATTTACTATTAATTCTGTGCACGATCCCGCTTTTATTTGCCTTTTTTCTTCGCTTACTTTCCATTTGAATTATTATCCTAAATTTTATTTAAATTTTTAATTTTAATTTACAGACCTCAACAATACATACTATTACTACTATTATACTACATAATATTTTACACTATATACAACGTCTTTTCTCGTTTTACACCATCGTCTCCGGGGGCTCTATACGCAATGTCCGTATATCCCCCGTATTTCTCGTTCGTTATTTGATATACATCAAATTCATTTGACCATTGTTGTGCTTCAATAATGGGCGGTTCTTCTAACCAGAGTCCGCTTGTGCTAGAATTTCCTATGATTTCATATTCCTCAGTTCTTTCTGCATCATATTGTCCTAATTCGATATCATAATTGAATTTTTCTACTGCCGGCCATAATCTTTTCTTTGTTGGATTCTTTCTGCATTTAGTAGTTCTCCCTAATTGAATTATTATCAGCATTACTACGCTGCTTATTACCGCTGTTGTTATCCAAATCGTTTTAATCATATAATTCTTTTCATTAGGCTGCATGGTTGTGGTTTCTCTTGCATTGGTTGTTTCCATTATTCTTCCTTTTGGTTGTACATTTTTGAGTGCTTTCTGGAGTTGTAGTGCTTCGTGCATTGAAAGGTGACTGTCGTCCATGAGCATTCCTTTTTGCCATGTCTCGTTACTTGTTTTTCTTTCAGATGGTTTTGCTGTAGGTTGCTCTGTTATATTTGACTTTGGTGGTTTCCTTGTTATCGTTCTCCAATGTTCGTGAGTTCCTTTTTGGATATTTATTACATATTTTCCCAGTTTCCTTTTCGTCGGGATGCGGTATTTTTGATTCGTTATAGTTTTGCTTGTTTCACATTGGATTCTTTTGTTTACTGTTTCATTTCTTTTGGGTTCGTATACACAGATTTTTGTGATAGGTTTTTCACCTGGATTCTCAATTAATATTTCTTCTTCATTTGCTGCATTTGACTCTATGTTTATTATTACTGCTTTACTTTCTCTGATCTGGCGTTGGTACGGTTCCTCTTTTGTTTCTTTTCTGGACGTTTTGTCGTAATCGATTCTTGTAACTTTCTTGTTATTGATTTCCAGTAATCATCCCTTCCTTTCTGGACGTGTACTATATACTTTCCGCGTTTTCTTTTTGTTGGAATGCGGTATTTTTGATTTTTGATATCATCATTTGACTGACATTTGATTCCTTCGTTCATCGTCCCGTTCTTTTTGGTTTCGAATACACAAACGTTTGTAATGGGTTCCTTGCCCATATTTTCGACTATTATTTCTTCTCCACTCTTTGGATCTGATTCTACTTTTATTATTATTTCTTTATTTTCTCGTGCTCGACGTTGATGAGGCTCTTCTTTTGGTGTTGTGAATTTTTCTCCCAGGGTTTTGGCTAATGTGCAAGTTATTATAATGTCATTATTGGCACATATTATGTATTCCGCATTTCCTTCTAGGCTATCCCATTCACATTTCTTTCCTGCTTTCATATTCATTTTCCAACAATCGATAATTTTATTTTGTAAACATACTTGTTCAATGGTTTCTATTCCTCTGTTTATTATTCGTAATTTGCCTATCCCTGGTTTTACTTGGATTTTTACGTTTCTATCTTCTGTAGCATCTCTACATACATCTTTGGTGGTTTGACATGATGATGAATTTTCGGATCATATTTCCATCTTTCCTGGTTTTCCTATGGAATCGAATTGACAACTTATGCTTGTATTCATTGTCAGTTGTAAGCATATTCCTTTGCTTGCGCTTCCTTTCTCATTTATTGTTCGTATTCTGAACGATTTTATTTCCTTTGTGATATTTTCCTCAGCTTCCGTTAACTTGATGGACGTAATCAATATCATTATTCTCTGTAGCAGGGTCGGTCGGTTTTGATTTTTCCTTTGTTGTAGTAACATCATCCCTTTGTTTCGTTTTCCCTCGTTATTGCTGTTGCTCGTTTCTTGACGTTCCTCGTTGGGTGATTCCTTTTTCTCTTGTTGTTTGAATTTGTTTTCGCCTCTGGGATTTGGTTTGTTATCCTGATTATCTTGGTTTTTGCTGCTATCCTCGCCTCCTTCCCCTTTATTATTTCCATCCGGGGTTTCCTTTGAAATGTCGTCCTCGACATTTATTATTTCAATTATTTCTTCGTATACTTTTATTATTCTTGCTTTTATATCGTCCATTTCTTTTATCTCTTGTTTACTCGCTTGAAATCTTATTTGCTTTCGATGCCATCTGTGTATTATCATCAATAGTTGTTCCTTTCTATCTCCGATTCGTATTACTTCTTTTGGATGATTGGTAAATTTCAATCCTTCCCATTTCCACATTGCTTTTATCGTCTTTGGGAATGGATAGTGAGCATATATTGTTTCTTTTAATAGAACGTTTCTGTTTCTTACCATATAGTTTAAATCGAATACTTTAAGTGATGAGCCTTCATAGGTCCATTTCATCAGATTGGCTGTTGCTTCGTCTTGTTTGGCATCGATAGCTTCCCCATAATGTTTGAATTGTCTTACCCATCTTTTCTCTTTCTCTTATTGTCGCATTACTGGTTATAAATTTTATTGCACTTGCCTGTCTGGATTTCAGCGCATAATGTAGTACATTGTTTTCTCCATTGTCTTTTTCTTTGAACGATGATCCTGTTTTTAGTAGTTCTCTCAGAACTGTTGTAGAAGCATCTGCTGCAACTGCGAACATTAATGGTGTTTGTCCTTCTTCGTTTGGTATATTTGAGGCGTGTCCGCATTTCTGCATAAGTTGGATTATGTCTATTATCCTTTGAGTATTTCTGTGTTGTACTGCGATATGTAGAGGTACGTTCCTTCTACATCTGCCATTAGTAAAGATCATGGTATGGCTTCCTTGATACGATCCAGTTTTCTGGTGGGCTTCTAGCTCTTTAGCGTAATCCATAGCGATTTTCCCGGCTTTGTATATTCTCATCATCCTTTTCCTTCGACCGCATTCTGGCATTATCTCTGCTGATTAGCTTTTACTATTTATCCATTCTGTCTACATTAATCTTGGGTCGCGTTTAGGAGTCTATTTTGGATTCATCTGGTTTTATAGGTTCCTCTACGGAATTAATTTGATGTCGTTTCTATTTTCGACTCATCTTAGTCCGTTATACTCAGTGTTGAGTTTTGTGATTCTAGTTTTTGCATAACCTCGATCTTCTCTGGGTTCTCTGTTTGTCTTGGTAATCGCTTAACAACTTACGTTTAACGTAGATAGGCCTGGTGAGTGGGTTGTTGACCAATTTAACTCGAGCATTGTTCTCGTTTACATACATTATCTCATATGGTCCTTTACCACTTCTTTGTAGTTTTTCTGCTACCTCGGGAATAATTTCGGCGTCGGCAATTATACCCAGTCTCCAACCTGAAAGTTATGCCTCACGTTACGTCTCGCTTTTATCGTGCATCTTTATGCTTCTTGTTAAATCTAATATCATACTGCTGTTTTCCAGATCTCTTGCATACGCTCCTTGAATCCTGTTACATAATCATCAATTTCATATACTGTGAAATGGCGGTTGATATCAAGTCTATCGGCATGTTGCATTCTCTGCCGTACATTAATTTAAATGGAATCATTTTTGTTGCGGAGTGTATTGACATTCTGTATGCCATTAGGCATAGATTTATATATCTATCCCAATCCTTTTGGTGTCTACTGACATAATTCGACATCAAAATTTCCTATATATGGCCGTTAATCGTTCGTTTGAACCACGGGTATCTTTCCTGTAAATTTGGTATTGGTTTCGATAGTTGCAATTAATTCTTGCGAACTTTTCGATCAATATCCGCATAGGCCTAAGAATTCCTGTACTTGCGTGACTGTTTTTGGTGCAGGGCAATTTTTTATCTTTTCAATGTTTCTTGGATCTGGTTCTTTGCCTTTGCTGAACAAGTGCCTAAGAAAGGTGGACTGTTCCTGCCAATCGCATTTTTGGAGGTTTCAATTTTAACCTTCCAAAAATTGTTTCTCAGTCGAACGAATACGTTAGGATATCTTTAATGTTGCTCGATGTGCTAGAATAAATTCAATAAATCACAAATATATACCATACTATTGTTTTTGAATGCCGTAGTTACAAATGTCAAAGCATCTCTGGAATGAAGGCTGGTGCTTAGTCAACTCCGAAGGGCATTTTCTTAAATTGTTATACGGATCTTTTCCGATTGAAAAGGCCAGTTTTCTCTCTATCTCCCTTTGACCTTTACTGCCAATAACCACTTTTTATAATCTAGCGATGTAAAATAGCCTGATCCTGTAACATTTGTACATTCTCATTTAATATCCGGAACCGGTATTGTATCTCGTGTTTACCGCGCTTTGAGTCGTCGATAAATCTATATAGAAAGCCGTTGTGTTCCGCTCTTTTTTCTTTTACCGTATGACCACTGGAATTGCCGGCGAGCAACTTGTTCGATACTCCTGCGTCTAAACCTTTGGACTCTTTTTCCTCGTTTCTACTGGATCTTTTGAGCTCTCCAATCCGATTAGCCTAGTGTTCATTGTGGTATCACTTAATGGTATCGTGTGTTTGTACGGTGGGTCCGCTTGTACCGAGATCTAAGAAGCTCAGATCTGCAAATATATCTTTAAAATTCCGTTATGCAGTTTTTGTAATTGTTCCTTTTCGTTCGTTAACAGCTGACTGTCGATTGTCCATAATTCCTTCCTCAGTTCCTTCGATTTGTTTGTTGGATATTCATGTCCATCATCGGTTTAGTTATTCCCCCAATCTTTCGTTTTTCCGTAAATGAAACTTGTCTTCCTCGCGTCAAAATTGTGTAATATTGATTGGAATTTCACTGTGTCGTTTTACATACACTATTCTGGCTAAGCATTCTTTCTTTCTCAAAATTGTGATTAGGCCTTCAAAAATCATTTTCTCCTCTGGTTTCCTCATTCACTTCACATAGCAAATCATTTGTGTGCGCCTGGCATACTTTTTCTCTGAGCATCTCACGTCTGATTCAACATACAATATCGTCCGGTTTTATCTCTCAGCTCCATCGATCCCTAGATTCTATTATTACTCTTTTTAATAATTCGGCCATGAAGATCTGTTCAAATTAAAACAATCTGCCTCAACCACTGAATGACTGCTAAATACGTATTATTTTACTTTTTTGTAATCGATCCTCGACCAGATTTCCCGATGACCGCTACTGATATCTTTGCTGCAAGTTATGACATCCATGTAGCTTCTTCTATACATGGCCATAGTCTTCCTGATATTTATCATTTTATTGCTGAGATTTGCTCCCGTATCAAATCATCGCCTTTTATTTCTACGCCATTTACTTTCTATGTACCGTTAATCGTTGTCCCAGCCTAATGTTTGTAAATAGCTAAGTTCGGAAGTTTCTGGATCCTGATCCAACAACTTCTTTGATCTTTGGCTGGTTCTTTGGTAAACTAATCTGCAATTTGGTTCCGTATGTACTTGGATAAAATTTCGTAATGTTTTTGAATTCTTGTGATTGGTAAGCTTGTCGTT
Source organism: Schmidtea mediterranea (assembly GCA_022537955.1). Taxonomy (NCBI): domain Eukaryota; kingdom Metazoa; phylum Platyhelminthes; order Tricladida; family Dugesiidae; genus Schmidtea; species Schmidtea mediterranea. The sequence continues at coordinate 7,414 of JAKGRZ010000041.1, read as the reverse complement.
CTACGGGCGTTTCTTCTCCCGCCTGATGTTGCGTTGCTTTCTTTATGACATTCAATATACTGGTGGTGGAATGATTGAAATTCCCTATGTCTTGTCATTCTGATTTTCCATTGTGAGTGCTCTTAGATTAGCATCCTGTGTTCTCTCCTTATTTTCGTCATGTCGCTGTTGTCGCTCTGAAATCATCTTTGAATCCATTTCCATCGTCTCCCAGCTTGCTCGTTTCTGTCGCTTCAATGTCTGTTTCCTCGGCTTCTAATCTCATTATTGCTTTAAATTTTTCGTCCAACTTCTTCTCAGTGCGGCATTCATTTTAGTATGGATTCCGTACTAAGCTCTTTTTGTGGATATCTTTATTGAAGTGTCCAGTAACACCATTGTCTTGCTAAGAAACGGTAAGAAACCAATTGCCATTTTCCAGTTGATTTTCTTTCTCTTTTGTAAAATACGAAACATGCTAACATTGTGTTAGGATCACCCTTAAATTTGAATGATGAGATTATTCCTAGAATTCCTCGCCATCATTGTCCGAAGATTAAGAACTTCCCCACATGGCTTTCGTTCATATTTGCTGTTGCATGTTGAAAATGATCTGGGTGATAATATACAGTCGTAGTTGGGTTTCTCTCCAGAGTGTACCTTCCCGTTAATCGTACATGTTGATAATATGCTTGTCTTTGTGCTGGAGTAATAAAGTTCTCTGCTCGTTCCAGAATCTTTCGTTTGTATATCCACTGTTGTGATATATCAACTGGTTTGAATTCTGCTTCGCTGGCCAACTTCTGTCAGTCCAAATATTTTGGCGGTCTGACTTTACTCCGCGTTGGGACTGTAACCAACTTCCCTGGTCTCTTATTTCGAATCGTGTCCATAACATTACTAACATACTGACATAATTGTACAGAATTCTCTGGGTTTATCATCCTTGTTACTGTGGGCGAATCTGATTTTCCTTTATGCATTATGTCTAAGTTCATTATACATTTACTCTGGAATTGTCTGAATTCTCTGGCAATTTGCAATTGTCTTCGCATTTGACGTATACATAACCTTCTCCAACAATTCTCTCAAAATAATTCTTCCTGGATGGTATAGTGGAATTGCGTTAGTGATTTGTGATTGCCATTGCCAATGTTTGTTTAATATTTCCTGTCTCAAGATACAATCATTTTAACTAAATCGTAGTGTATTTTCTCGTTGATGCCAACTTTGTGATAAGATCCATCTTTTATTATATAGAGATATAGTTTTACAAGATCTTGGTCTATTTGCGCTTTTGCGTTCGTATTGCTGTCGTGATAAAATATTCCTTTGTACGTTGGTAACTCACTACCATTTCGTCCACATTTGTGCTCACACATTCGTCTTTTCAAATCTCATTCGATAGGGTATCGGTGATATTACACTGTTGGCCGTGACTCTCGATCGAATAGTTGTGGTAATTGTTGGTTCCCGATCTTCCAGTTCTCCGTAATGTTATCCAGTGCGCTTTTTGCTAGTTTCGGTTTCTCTGTGCAACTTGTCCTTGCACTTCATCAAATATTGCCTTTTCAATAAAGTGAGTCTACAAGTTCGGTATCGCGGATATACAATGTGACATCCCGTATTGCATGATCTATTGTTGCCAAGCATGGGGGTACTTTTCATTGCTGCGTATCTGATCAAAATATCCCCTGTTATTTCTCTTAACTTTACTTGATAGCTTTCAATTACTACTACTTATCCTTTGACTAATGATTCAATATGGGTGTAACTCTCCTCCTTAACACGTTCCGTCTCCACCCGTTATTCTCCCCGCAGCGTATACTCGGTATGTTTTTATCTTCCTTCTCGGCTGCTACATATCACTCTTCCAGCCTATGAGGATGCGTCCCTGTCGTGATCCTTCTTCCATATTCGCTTCCGTGTTACGATACACTGTTGTTCCGGTTCCCGCTTTCTATGATGTGGAATGTGAGTGATGTCCCGCATCAAATGCTCACGAATTTCCGCGTTACTTGAGCATTCTTTGATTCCTTTTAATGAAAGTCTACCTTCTTGAAATAACAATTAATAACGATACTGCTGGCGTGTCGTAATTTTAACCGCGATTTCTAGCTGCACTCTTCCGTCTTTAGTGAGTATTTGATCACCACTCTTTATCGTTACGCAGTCATATAACTACATAACGTTCTATCCCTTTCACGCACATCATCCATATGAGTATTGTACTGATTATCGTATTCATCACTTTTCTAGCTGTTTTTTGATGCATTGCATTATTGTGTCTCATCCGTTAATAATCTCTTTTAACTTCGCTTGCACATCATCTTCGTTTGATCATCTTTAACTTACAAATTTATAAAGGCTTGCCATCCACCTTGAGTGGATGAATGGTTCAATTAACTTTCTGTAAGTTCGTTATTGCAAATCATACCGTGTTTGGGTTGTATATTGGAGTTCGCTTCTGTATATCAACTATCGTATTGTAACATCAGGTAGGCCATTCCTAACCCAAATATCCTATTTGGGTCATCAGATCGTTTCGTTTAAGTGATTATTATCAACAATAATTCCTCTGGATTTTGGTTTGGTTCGTACTTTATTATCCATTAATTTATTTATTTCTGGCTTTTATTGCTGCCCAAAGCTGCTTCGCTTCTGTTCGATATTGTGAGTTTCAAATCCTCTTTATCTCCGGATTTGCTAAATCAGCAAATATCAGTTATCATCTATTGATGCCACTTTGCTCCTTGTTCTTAGACCTTTTCAGTTCCTGTAACTGCTTTGTTACTGTGACCTGAGCTTGTTCAATTTCGTTGTCAAATTGAATCCATCCTGCATTTTCTTTAGTTTCTCTTCTGGAGCTCGTTCTCAATTTTTGTCGTCCTCGGGTTCCTTTCCATTGCTGTCCTGTTTCTTTTCGTTTAGGTTTTCGCTGACGTATCTTCTGGAATTGTAGCTCTCGTTCATATTATCCAATTGGTCCCATTCGGTCTCATGTCGAGCTTCGGCGTCCCTCTCTCTACTCTTTGTATTTCCGTCTCGGTATCTGGCTCTATAATTTGACTGGTTTGTCCTTTGACCACATAGCTACTTCGTTTGGTTCATCTTTATCAGATCGTTTTCATTTTCTGCATGAAACAAATCTCTTGATTCCGTATTCTCTGGTTGTTTCCTCGTCTACGATATCATTTGAGAATCGTTCAGTATCTCTTCGTCTCCTGTTTTGATAACGATTACTTCATCTGCGGCAGGTGAACCTGGCCGTAATTTAGAACTCTCTTGTCGTCCTATTGGCGTTTCCGTTTTGGTTCTCTTTTATTTGCGTTCATCTACTGCGATCCTTTTGCACGTTAATATTTATTAACTCCCAATTGCATCCGTGTAAGCTCCGATTTTGAGATCCGTCGTCTATGATCGTCCTTCGTAATGTAAATGAATGGCGGTTCATACGGTATTCTCCTTTTTCACCTCACTTACTTTGGGCAGTGAATATAAAAATCTCTTCAACTTGGTTCGGAAATCGGCGTCATAATTTTTAAAATCTATACTTCTCTAGTCGTTCGGGCTGCCCCATCTGGTATGTTTCGCATTTCGGCATAATCTCTCCGAAAATTGCGCTTCTGTGTACCACGCATACATTCGTCCGGTATCCTCTATTCTTTTACTATTTCGCAATTTCTTTCTCTACTCTTTGAGCAAGAATCGATTATCCAAATTTGTCAAGATCTGTTACAGATTCTCTTTGCATTCTTTGCTCCCAGTTCATCAAATATTGCCTCGCCCCTAATTCTCTACATTTTTGGCGTTTCTGTTAATCTTGTTAAATCCTTCTCCACAAATCATCTATGAGTGGCAAGTAATCTTGGTTTCCTGGTATTCCGTTTTCCCGAGAACACTGAAATTTCGCGGTCCTCGCTTGTTGGTTGTTGGATTCGCAATTCATTTCTCGTTCTGTTCTCACTGTCAATCGTCGATGTATATGGTATCCATGCTTTTACCGAATTGGGGTGTTACGTAAATTTTTTTCAGTAGAAATTGTGTCTCCTCTGCAACATTTTCAGTGGATTTGGCCTTTTACTATCAATAGATTGGTCTACTCCCAATTTTCACTTGGTCGTTCGTCCCCATTTTCCGGGTTTAGCTGATTTGAAATGTGGCACTTTCGATTAAATGCCATCAACTGCCGTCATATCTGCCTCTTGCCAATATGAAATACACGGATAGATATTTCCTTTTCCTACTCCATCCCTTTGGGTATACTCTCATGCAGTTTCCATCCGGATCCTCCAGATTTTCTGTATAGAATTGAGCTTGTCATACCGATGGATTTTCTATTCCTCAGCCGATTTAACTTTTTCATCACCCATGCCACCTATTTTCCATGTGAATGGGGCTAATCGACTCTTAATCCATTATTTCCTGTCTTCTTTCTGGTTGCCATTCCATTTGCGTTGAGCATTTCCTCTGGTAAATTTTCATATGGTTCATCTTCATAATAAGCTCTCAGGTTTGTTTCATTAAGCTGCCTGCTCTGGCGCTTCTCCTGGTATGTATTCTTCCTCCATTTTGGTTCGGTTCTCTCCATTTCCATTTCCACTCTTTGTCTTTTCATCATCATCCTTTTCCGATGGTGTTTGATCGCATCTCGAGTCGTCTAATCGTTGTAATTTGTGCGTCAACTTCGCCATCTTGTCTACCAAACTGGAGATGGTTAATATTGGTCCCCCATCTTTCTTTCAATTCCTCCTTGAAATTCTTGGATCTGGTTGTTCTTTTTGTTGTATTTTTCCTCTGGTCATCCATGGCTATGGATTTACATGCGTTGCCGTCTTCCCAATACCTAATTCGTATAATCGGGTTCGTTCATCGCGGACTTATTGTCGTTTTGGTGTACATTATTGCCACATCTTCTACAACCCGTCATCGTACTTCGATTAATTTGGCTGTAAATTTTCTCGTTATCCGTCGGATAATCGTGCATCTTGCAAAATCGGGATCTACCAAATTTTCTTTTATTTCGTCATTTGGTAGCTTTATTCTTATCCTTTAATTGTTCATCTCCCCTTATCTCTTGGTGTTCTTCATATTTGGCGCTATCAACTCTCATTCTGTTCTCTCGTACTGATCTCAATATATTGTATCTTCGTACAGCTTCTACAGAATATTTCGATGTGAAATCGTCTCGTTACGATAATCGGTTAATATATTCTTCTAGCTTGGTCTATTGCTGTCTGGTCATTTTGAATGTGTTTGTCTCATTATTTTCTCTCCTGTTTTAATCCAGCGTTTATTTCTTGTTATACAATATATTGAATTTTCTGCCATATTTCTCTGCCGTTGTTTCTCTTCGGTTCCAATTTGTTTAGTTTACCCCACTTTATTCCATTTGGCCAATGATTAACATCCCGAGGTGTAATCGTCTCGCTTTACTTTTCCCTGCTTGTAAATGATAAATGTTAAATTTTTATAGACTGGGCCTAGCTTTTTTACTACCCAATCATACAACTCGTATTGTGCGTTCGCCTCTGTTTGCTATTATCTGTCCGATCTTCTGAAAATCAATAAATTGACTATACTGCTTCTCTATCCATATCCTCAAAATTCCTCCTTGATACTTTTACATATCTTTCCATGTATGCCGTAAGCGTACCATTATCTGTTGATGTCCTTTCGCATAAGTTCATATTCTGTTTGATGCGGTTTAATCTTGAGTTAGGAACACTATATTCGATCTAACTTCTCTACAACTCATATAATTCTTTTATGATTTCTGTTTTCTCTTTCTCTGTGACAGTTCGTTTCCATTTCCTCCTCCAAATTCTGGATTTTGATTCATTCTTTATATGGTTTATTCTTCCCTCGCATGATTGAAATATTTCTCCACGCCAGACTGCTTTATCTCCGACTGAATCTTGCCATATTCGTGATCGCTTAATCGCCTTGCATATTGATTGTAGTTGTTCCTCCTCTTCAATTATCTTTGTTGGCTCCTTTTGTATGGAACAATATCACCCGTTTATTCTATTTTCTCGATTGGAGCTTCACTCCACGTGGCTTGTTCTTTCTGATTCCGTTTTCTTTTTTTAGCATATCTCGGGATTCGAGTTGTTTTGTTATTATGGTTCGGTATTCTCTTTCTTGTAACGTTGATGCTCTTTGCCTACATGACCTCTTCCTGTAGTTCCCAATCTTGGTTTCCTCCATTTCTTGAGATAGAACTTCTTTGCCTAACACTTTCTATTTTTTGTCTAGTGCTTGTTCTTGTTCTAAGTGTTTAACGCCCGTCTATTTTAATGTTAGTGCCATTCTTTCTCAGTTGTCTCTCTTGTTTAAGGAATTGCTTCTTTCTCTCAATCTGATCCCCTCTTGTTTCCTGACAAAAGCTCCCTCTTGCTTTATTTTCATCCGAGTGTCTCCTATCTTGTGAGTCATAATCTCTTCTCGAGTCGGCTATCTCGTACACTACATGTTTTCTCGTTTGAACCTCCGTTATCATCATCTCTGCCTCGTTTAATCTCTTTGTTCGGTTTCTCGTTCTCTCCTGTCGTCTTTTCAATTGTTCGCCGCTTTGTTTTTTTCCTCTCTGCAATTCTCTTGATGCCTCTATTTTCCCATCGTATTTAATCGATGTTTTTCTCATTCGTTATCAAATATTTCTCCCTTCGTCCTCCGCACACATCTGCCTCCGCAGTGGAATTCATCTGGAATTTCATTCTCATGCAATTGATCTTCGGGTTTGTTTTCGATTCTCCATCTTTGTGATTTCCTGAGCTCCTCTGTTTGTAGTCTTTGCCATTCAGCTTGTTGTGCTCTGAAATATTCTCTCAGTCCGCAGCTCTGAACTCTCATTGCTTCCTATTACATGATTCGTTGTTGTTGTATATTGGTGGCATTTGTTGCATCATCCTTTATTCCATGGGATTCGCTGGTAATGTTTCCTCGTACATGTCTATTTTTGCATCACGTTAATGTGGTCCCATAGGGTTGTATTGGTCTTGATTGATTTGTCGTCCTCTTATGTTGCATCGCTTGCATGTCCTTGTGACCACAATTGACATGCCCCTTGCTATAAGTGTTGACATATTCTCTCAGTGTGGCCCTCGTCCACATATCTGCATTGTGATTCCGGAAACAATTCTGATCGATGTCCCCATTTTGACATGTGCGCATTTTTCATTTGCGATTTCGATTGTTCCCTGAAATTATTAATTATAACTTACTGTATACCTCTATCCTCCGATTTCTCGTTGTTGGTGCTTAACATGCTGCTGGTGCTTCTTGGGAATGAATGATTCATAGCTGATTGATATTGTTTTGATTGTGGCAATTGACTTGTTGATGTTGTTGGTTCTGTGGCCAGACTGCACTGAATCCATCCCAAGATGGCTTCACATCTGTTGCGATTGCCCTAACTGCTTAATCTAATGTT